>VTPC01007128.1:46999-72113 GCA_011009095.1 Ignelater luminosus
TCTAAAACCATTAGGAAACAATCCAAAGTTTCGATACGTTAATACTTAAATTATCTAAACAACCAATATATAAATACCAAGTTGAGAATAATAGCTCCATTCCATTTAGTGATGTGCTTGCCGCTTGATTTACCTGTTTCTTGCATTAATCCTGCGGTGTTATTTTAAGTCTGCATATCTCAATAGACATTGGTTTGCTGATCGAATGAGCTGTAAATAAACTGACTTTCTACAAAACGCCGACTAACACATTAAGAGAACATGATTTTAGTCATTGCAATGAATTCTATTTTCTAGTTACTACAAAAATCGAAAGCCAAAATAGGCATGTCCAAAACAAGATGAATAGCATCGTTTAGAAGTTAATTGATTTTTATTGGTTCTGAGTTAGGAACAAAGAATACAGAGAAAGCTTTAATGATAATGGTAGTGGTACTGCTGTGACTTTATCTTCAGCCATGATTGTCGCAGTACAAATTCTGATAGAAATAAAGGGCAGCCGTAAAGACTTTGTAACGGGAAAAACCCGGAAAAAAGGTCTAAAGCCCGATGTTCAAGTCGAAGACGGGGGGGGGAGTTCAAACTAAACTTACACACTCACTAAATTTCTCAAAATTTAAAGATGGTAAAACCTAAGGGCGCCAGAAGCTGGAGATTTGAGATCTAAAACACTATGCCGGCCTACGCAGCTCCTCGCAGACCAACACCCTGCATATAAGCACTTCCAAAAATATCAGCCTGTATAGACGTGCCTTGAAAATTAACACCCTGTATATAAGTCACTTACGTTGACAAGTAGGGCGATATATATCTATAATTCTGGACGTACATACAGAAGATGCTTTCCCAAATAAACTTACCCGGGGAAAACTGTTAATTATTTACTTTAATAATAAACAAATAAACAGCACTCTTTTATGGCTGGGTTGGAGAATTACTATTAAAAAAAAAAGAACATAAGATGGTTAAGTTATTTAAATTCATCGGTCAACATCATCGAGTCCTGTATGCGTGAGTTTCTCCACCTATAAAGGTTCACTTTGTTTATAACAAAATAAGGAAATAGTAGTAATTGGATCAAAATCCCTCTCCCAGATCTAGCTCACAACCTGTACACAAAAGTTTTACTCATCCTGAAAAATTTTACAAGAGCAAACAAAGACACAATAAAACCAAACAAAATTATACAATACCCATTTATTTATATCAGGGTAGAAACAGTTTAAATAAATAAAGAAACAGAATAGACGTCAACGCAACTAAATTATTGTTACACTCAAACAAATAAATGTAACACATGGGCTGAAAAGTCCCAGGCCTAACAAATAGATGGCGCTAGTTCTATTGCATTCACCGCTTTTTCAGTTAGTACTAACCTTCAAAAGACAGCTGTTAAAATTTCATGATATTCTATTCATTATTTTGTGAGTTATTGTGCTAAGAGTGACGCTACTTTTGTTATTTTCAAAACAATGGATCAAAAACAATTTCGTGTTTTAATTTTACACTGCTTCTTGATGGGAAAAAATACCGTTCAAGCGAAGCAATGGCTTGAAAAGTGTTATGGGGACTCCGCTCCATCAGAAACAACAATAAAACGTTGGTTTGCTGACTTCAAACATGGTCGTAGAGACACCGATGATGCAGAACGCAATGGACGTCCAAATGAGGCGGTAACACTAGAAAACATCATTGGCTTTACATTGCATGAGCATTTGACTATGAGAAAGCTCTGCTCAAAGTGGGTGCCGCGTTTGCTCACTGTTCACCAAAAACAAGAACGTGTTGATGTTTCTGAGCAGTGTTTGGCCATGTTTAAACGTAACAAACCGGAATTTTTGCGTCGATATGTGACAATGGATGAAACATGGATCCCTCGCTTCACTCCGGAATCAAAACGATCGTCATCTGAGTGGACAGCAAGGTTATGGCCTCGGTATTTTGGAATGTGCGTGGTGTAATATTCATCGACTATCTTGAGAAGGGAAATACCATCAACAGTGAATATTATATAGCGTTATTGGAGCGTTTGATTGCCGAAATTGCAAAGAAACGACCGCATATGGCAAAGAAAAAAATTTTGTTAGAGCGGCGCTGAAATGATTGCGTTGTTCTTGATGGAAATTACGTTGATGAATAAAGCTAATTTTGAACAAAAAAAACCGTGTTTTCTTTGTTAGGCCTGGGACTTTTCAGCCCATGTGTTATTATGATATCTTACGATTTTTGAGTTGAAAACAATAAATTAATTTGGAATATTTAGTATTACAATGCAAAATTTGCTTACCAAAATCAAAGAGTTAATTATTTCATAACCTGAGCACAGCAAAATTCTCATAGATCTTTTTAATTTGTAAATAAAGTATCCTTAATTAAAATTACATAACTTATTTGTTATAAGGTTATTACAAAACGACTCTAACTAAAATTGTTCAAATTGTTTATTATGAAATTATTACAGAATGACATTGCAGAGTGTAATTCAACAATGTTATGGCGTTCATTAGCACGCAACTGAACTTAATGTCAGTTCTTTCTCAAAGATTTTTAGGACGAGATGTCACATAAAACAATAATTTTGTATCAACAAGTTAACATGAAAAAGTAACTTTTCTTAATTACAAATCCTCTTGCAATGTCCAGAGCTGGAAGTTTATTCGCTACGGCGCGGCGGGGAACTGCAGCAGACAGGCAGATTTTTCGAGTAGTTAACCAGGTTTTGCAACGCGGTGAAGCGTAGATTGTCTTTATTTTAATTCTCCACTCACAACCATTTAGCAGGTGAAACACAAACAAAGGTCTTTAAAGTTTATTAGGTTTACGATGGCTATCGTACGTCCAAAGTTTTGGTCACAACTTAGCAAACAAATTGCCCATACACCAAGAAAATTATTACGGCGGATATACCGAACTTATTTACGAGACCATTTAACATTTTTGTCCGTCGAGGTGACGTTTTTCTGGAATTTCTGCAAGACCCCTCTTGCATAACAAAATTCCCAACACCAATAATATACTGCACAAAGGACTCGCAATCAAGAAACAATTAGCGCGCTTGCTGCCGTAGTACACGGAAAGAAGACCTGAGATAAAGTGAAGCTTCGGGCGACTTACGTGACTATTTGACTTCTTCTAAACAAATCGACCGAATTTAGAAATTTAAAAGGAACAATATGGAGAATTGAAGGGCCTTTCTAATGATGTGCCACTTAAACCCCTTTCTCATTAGAAGGTTTTGAGTGGTTGACGCCCCCCTACGGGGTTGAAGGTTTGGGTTCAAATTGTACGTTCGAAAGTGTTCTCCTCCCAATACAAATCGACTTGTTTTTGGGTTTTCTCAAAAAATTATTTTCCTCGTAGTTATTCAATCTGTTTCGTTTTCGTTGGGCCACTCTGTAGATATTTGTACCAAACTATTCACAAGAAAGCCTTGGTCATAACAAGAAAGCTAACAAAACAAGTTCAAGTTTATCTGTCTTCAATGTTGGTTTCCAGTCGTTTTAAGCGTTGCGTTGCTCTTCAGTCGTACAAGTGGTTTGTTATGGATTTGCTTGGACATTTTATCGACAGTTACGGTTGTAAAATGCAGTTTTTGTAGTCCTCAAGAATTTGATGGCGAGAATGACTAAAGCAGTAAATGACGCCGGCGTTTTTGGATGGGTTTGTCGACGATTGAGATAGTGGCGATTGCAATGAAGTTAGTCGTAAAGAAGTACTGACGCACGACAAGGCTGACCAAAATCTAGTGATATGCGTAGTGGTTTTCCACGACAAAAACAATACATACGAGTATTAAAACGATGATATCTAAACTCTACGGTGGATGCCTTTGGTGAAACAAAAACGTCCGATATTGGTGCTTGATAGTATTTAGTTGAATGTACGATGCGAGAGGCAGATGTTGGTAACGACTCTTTTCATGGCCACACCTCCACACTCAATGCTGTAGAGGTTGAGCCCGATAGCAAGCAACGATAAACAGATGTTTCAATAGCCGTGCAAACTACTAGCAACACGTCCCAGGAGAACTTCAAAAGGACAAATCCCAGGAGAGCAGGTACAGCTTTTCCAGGACAAAGACGTGCGCTAATTGCTAATCCGGATGCCGACAATTCGGGCAACAGCGTGATAGATATTAGAAATCGATTAGGACAAAAGAACACTGTCACCACTACCGGACACCATGCAAAACTGCTCATCCAAGGAGTTATCGACGTACTGTCTTGAAGTCACGACGATATTTATTATAGTTGTTTTTAGATCAGAAAGACCTTTTTGGCCAATATGTTGTGTAGTAATACCAACGTAGTTTTTCACAGCATGTGCTGAGTGGATGCGGATGTGAAGAATTCAACCGTCAGGGTACAGACTATGATGTTAGAAATGGCAACAGTACTGGCGTGGAAAGTCCAACATGAGCAGCACTAAAACTTGGTATCGACAATGTAGCTTGATAATAGCGAAGATGATTGAGCACCATTGAGTTAATATCGGCCGTTATGGCGTCATCGGTATGCACTGAAAATTTTATTGCAACTAATATAGTTGGACATTAAAACGATTTCGGGAGTTGATTTTAACGATAAATGGTTGTGTTGATCTAGGTAAATCGAGCAGAAAACCATAGACTATCAACACCACCGGACATACACTACTTACTTGTCATTACTTATTTATACGATTAATTTTTTTTTATTTTCAATTGAATTATTCAGAAGTTGGCAAAATGCCCTAAACCTGAGTTTGGACTTTTATTGACTAGTTCCAAGTGTTCAATATGATGAGTTTTTTTTTATTTATATAATAGTTACAAAGAATTGGAAGTAACCGGGAAGTAATTGAATTTATAAGAAAACTTAACTTAATAAAAGAACATGACAAATAGATGAGATCTCAGTTTTTCCAAGCATTTCTGCTTGCACGTGGATACGCCAGCTTTTTATCCTACCAGAATTTGTGTTTTAGATTTTTGAACACGAAGACCTGCAGCTGAGATCCACCACATACTTCTTGCGAGTAAACCCATGTGTAGTTTTTCAACCCTTAAGCAACAGGGTCTGTCCAAAAAGTATCGGGACTAAATTTATGAAAAACCATTTATTGCAGATATACGTACAATGGACTACAATTCTTCAAAATAACATCTTTCTGCATTTTCTGCCACGCATGGTACGCCCTCTGGAAGTCTGCAGCCGGAATCTTTTTCAGACACTGCGTCGTGGCCGCTTGCACTCTTTCCACCGTCCCATATTGGTGTCGTTTCAGGCGTTGTTTTATCCGAGAAAGAGAAAAAAATCGGGCGGGGTTAAGTCTGAACTGTAGAGAGGCTGAGGCAGCGTTGCCACGTTCTGTTTCGGCGATTTCCCTTTGAACACGACGGACCCTTAACTTTAACATTTTCCTCATCTCGGTTTGTTGACGAACGTCCTGCGCGTTGCTCGTCTTTGACGTTCTCTCTTCCTTCTTTAAACTTTTCGTGCCACTCAAAAACTCGTCTTTTTGACATGGCATCCTCCCCGTAGGTGTTACGGATTATGGCAAGAATCTCAGCACCGGATTTGTTCAGTTTCACGCAAAACTTGATCGCATACCTCTGCGCTGTTAAATCTTGCGCTGCATCGTGATTCCTGACAAGACAACAAAACAACTGCACACATTGCAAAGACTCAGAGGCAACTGAGCCGGATCGTGTCGTATATTTGAAATCATTCACCAACGTCCTTACTCAGGGAGGTCATCCTCCACCCCGTCCGTTTTGCTAGAAAAAAATCAATTTGGATACTCTTTGGACAGACCCTGTGCTAAACAAAGGGGCGACTTCTAACGTAAGTCCATCTTTACGCAATCTATGGAGGATCTCATTAAGAATCTTGAGATGGTTTTGAAACTGGTTGTGCAGATGATTATATCGTTTAAATAAACGAAAAAGTAGAGTTCCATTTCCTAATACACTTTGAAAGGCATTCGCCAGAACTGGAAAATGCCATGGTTTAAGACAGTATACTGTTTAAATTTCTCGGCCATGAGAATTTGCCAATGTGTTTAAAAGTCTATATTGAATTTTCGAAAGTCTACACGGAAACGAAATTTACCATCTTTTTCCTAACAAGAAGAATAGGACTGGACCAAGAACTGTTTGATTTCTCGACTTAAAAGGGAAACAAATTTAAAAGAAAACAGAAGCAGGATTTTAAATTAAAAGTATTTTGAGCTTATAATGTGAACTCAGCTGATTTGAATTTGATTCTTTTTCGTATTCCTGGTTATCAAGATGTTGATCTAAACATCTGATAATATAAAATGTTTAAAATAACCCTTAATGGCATATCATTACATAAATTATCGAACAGTTAATCTGATCAACTAGTAACTAAACGATTGCCTTTTTTTCTAAATGAAATAACTCGTTTAGAAAATTCCAGACTGGTTTTTCCACAGTTTAATTTTTCATCTTGAACCCAAATAAGATCTATCCCAACTATATCCATTATCTTGCTATTACCAAAGAAAACTTTTACTTTTCTCAGATTAAAGAAGTGCTAAAACTACTTGGTTTCGAAACCTGCTTAGAAACTAGAACCGAAAACTTATCAGGAGGACAAAAAAAGAGATTATCAATTGCATTGGAAATGGTTAGTGACCCATCGGTAATATTTCTTGATGAGCCAACCAGGTAAACCTTCTAAATCTAAAGTATGGAAGATGATAATTTGATTTTTCTTTAGTGGACTGGACATTGTATCAGCAAAACAGTGTTTAAACTTCCTTCAAAACTTATCAAAACAAAATAAAATTGTAATTTGTACAATTCATCAACCTTCCGCTTCTATGTTACAACAGTTTGATCAAGTAAGTTAATTAATTATTTGAGTCAATTTATTATTCAATATTACTAATTAATAGGTATATTTTCTTCATGATGGAGTCTGCGTTTATAATGGTTCTACCTCCAATATAATTCCGTTTATGTCTTCTTTAGGATACGAATGTCCACTTACATACAGTCCTGCAGAATACAGTAAGATTTTTATGTTTGAAAACATTCTATATACTTAGTGTTCATTTTTTTTAAGTTGTAGACACTGTTCAGACAATGCAAGGATCTGTCTTAGCTTTAGTTGAAGGTATTCAAAATGGAAAGGTTAATAGAAGAGATTTGAGGACAGAAAGAAATCTAAGTACTAGCTGTATTCCATCTGTTTCCGATGAGGAAACAATACAAGTGAATGTTCCAGAAATGGATGTTAATTCTGCAACATTGTTTTGGACACAGTTTAGGATTCTTTCTTTTAGGATGTTTCTACAAGTAAAGAGAAATAAAACCGCGCTTTGGATATTACTGACTAGTCATATCATAGCTATGACACTATTTGGATCGCTATACTATGGAGTTGGTAATAATGCCAGTAAAGTAGTATTTAATTATAATTACTACGCAAGCGTATTGACATTTTTTCTTTACACGTATTCGATGATACCTGTTATTTCATGTAAGTAAAATATTAATACTTGTTTATCAATCGCGAAACATTTAAATTGAAAATTTCTTCTAGTTCCTACAGAGATTAAATTATTAAGAAGAGAATATTTTAATGGGTGGTATGACTTGAAACCTTACTTTTTAGCATTGACGCTAAGAAGTTTACCAATGATGGTATGATAACAATGAGGATGTTTAGGGATTTATTTCATGACATTACATAATATTGTAGGTTGTGCTAGGATTAGTATTTCTTTCAGTGACTTACGTACTAACCGACCAGCCTTTAGAATTACATCGCTTTGTGTGTTTTGCAACTGCCTGCATTTTAGTAGGTATTGTGTCGGAAGGATTTGGTACGATAATAGGATCGGCTTGTAACTTGACAGTAATAAATGATAAGATAATTTAATTTGTTCATTTTAATTAATTTTTGTTTATAGAGTGGATCTGCATTAGCACCCAGTATAGGTGCGGTTTTGTTATTATTCTGTATTCATGGTATAGGATATGGTAATCAAATACATCCGATTGTAAAAGTTATTTTACAGTCGAGTTATCTGCGTGTTGGAATAATTGCAATATGCAACACTTTACTGGAAGACAGAGGTTCTCTGGATTGTATCGATGAAATCTATTGCTATTATCAAGATCCAAATCGATTCTTAAAAGATTTAGGAGTACAAAATCGATACTACAGTTTACACATTTTAGGTTTAGTTGCATTTGGTGTAGTCTTTCGATTAAGTGGATTTTTAGTTCTTAAGTGGAGATTAACCTATGAGTTTTCTCAAACAATTGTAAATTATGCTAACAAAATCTTTCGACACAGCTAGCAATTTTGTTTAAAAAAGATTGTACGCCTAATGCTTACTAGTTAAAATGACAAAGACTTGTTGCTACTTACACACAGCCCAGTCATTTTAGGTTTTAGCATTCAGAAAAGAAGAGTTAAGCTGGAAATTTAGTCACAAAAAAAGGTATTTGTTATACTATTTTAGCTAAAATTACTGGGCCAACATGGCAATTAATTAGTGTCAAATTAAGCCACTGGGCTACATTAGTGAATATTTTTTTGGGTCACTTGATATCTTATTGTTAGTTACTATTACAAACTTAAAATAAATTAGTTATTTATGATTGTCACAGGCTGTATGTTTTTTATTTCACACATAACACATAAGATATAAAGCAAAATAGTGTACGCACTACATATGTAAGGAATAGTAAATGTCTGTTCTATTGCATTTGCACGTACTCGATTGAACTCGACTCAAGTCAAGAAGGTGATGGTATGTGGAAACCCTTTGAGATCAATTGGAAAAAGTGATTTCCCGTAACTGCGAGTCTTGATAACGAACTCGCAAATTCTTAGTTGCAACGTAATGCAAATTACCTGCAAAAACACCTACAACACCTTTTTCTTTTTCTACAATCTTGATAAAGAATTAACAGAATTTTAGTCTTGAGAGTTTCCGTTCAGATTTTCCCATAAGGTGTCATACATTTCCAATTTTTTTTTAATCTTTTTAAATTATCTCCTGTACAAAAAATTAAATATTTCTGGTTTGTTTGATACCTTCCGTTTTATAGAACATGAAAGCATAGATAAGTAGAAGGTAACCTTTTTCTATCAAAAACAGGTATTCCAGTTCTGATATTATAAGGTTTGCATTTCTATTGCAAAGGTTATTATTCTATAAGACCGTTGCTTTCTAAGTGACTCCCATGAAAATCATAAAAAAGTTTAGGTTAATCCTAGTGTATGTAGAGTAGGGTGGGCCGAAAAAATTGAAGTTGAAATGTTAATTTGCTATACCCATCAAGAGTTGCCTTTTGGTGTCTATATTCACTGTAACTTTTTCAGACTTTTTAAATAATGTCTTCAGCCCTCTACCACCTCCTTAATCTTACCTTTAATTATATCAGATTGTGTATCAGCATAATATAATCATAAAAGTTAGTGGTTACACGAGTAATTATAAATACAATTAAAACTGAACAAGGCATTTATTAAAAAAAGCAAACAAACAGAAATATTTCTCTTAAAATTAGTCACAAATAATAGAATAGCTATAGTGTTTCTTCTTTTTGAAACATTTAAATTACTTTAAATTGTACTTTATTATCAAAAGTTGGAATAATCCCCTCTGATTTTATTCTTGAGCAAATAAATTCATCTCTAGATTCAGAACTTCTAACTAGAGAAGATGACTTTGTAACCAATTTAACGCATCTCTCCACCGATTGAGTATGGCACGGAAACTTCGAAAAGTCAAATTTTGGAACTGCGGCATCATTAACAGAACCATTGAGGACATCCTGTGGTAAGTCAGCCAAAACAACACATTCATTCCAGTAGATTAATCAAAATATTCTGCAGTACCAGACTTTAATTTGGGTATTACGAAATGTCTCATTTCAGCCATTTGCTGACAGATTTATCTGGCTTTAATAATTCTTCTCAAAGCTAGTTCTTGAACGAATCGACGATTATCTGTTAACATACACAGAAGAAGATTCTCGGTGTGAATAAAATGTGCATTTTCCTGAATTACTGCACCTATAATACCTCTCAGACATTCCCTTAAGTACCGTGACAGTTCAATAGCTTTAAAGACATGCAAACTACCTTGTGTTGAACTTGAGTTAAGTTTTATTTGGAACCACATTGATGCATTAACTTTTATTACAAAATTCGGCAAGATCTTTAAGTTTTGACGTTAGTTTTTTTACTTTTTACTTCCCCCAGGTAGAAAAAAGCACTTGATTCGGCATCGTAAGCCACCTTGAATGAATTGAATCAACAGTTAACATGGCTTTGCAAATATCGTACAGATATGATTCACTAGACTTTACCATCAATTCTGACATTTTACATTCAATTCTGGTAAAGTTTACAACTGAGAGATGTTCGAATTTTTTTAAGAATTTTCCAATTTCTCCAGAGAATTGACGGGGTCCCGTTATAGCACCACCTAAATGTTGGAATAAATGCCTAAAGGGTAGCTCATTGGTAAGTAACGCACAGACCAACTGTAAGGGACGCTTAAGTTTAGTTTCAATATATCTAATTACACCATTCTTATGGCCATTGTTTGCAACAGTACCGTCACAACCAATTGCTACCAAACTCTCTATTATATAAATTATTTCTAGCAAAGAAATCTATTATTGCTTTTCCAATCAACTTACCCGTGATCGTAAATAAAGTAACGTGGCCTATATAAACAGAATGCGGTTCTCCAGTAAGTAAGATATGTTCTTCTACAATAGTTTTTTTATAAGAATCTGTTAGCTTTCTTTTCTTGCATTAACATTTTTTCCTTTTTTCCATCAAAGTAAAGACTTTTTACGCTTCTGTTTGCATTCTGAAATACGTAACTAAAAGTATTTCTGGTTTTCTGGTGCACTCTTCTCACTTTATTTTTGTCGATTGTTTTGGAGGTAGGTATCATTAGCATTGATAATCTCCACATCTTTGAGTACTGGCAGCAGGTGATCTGTCAGAAATAACATATTTATTGCATACGGTACCTAATGTAGGAAGCTTCAATTTCATTTGATTACACTTTGACGTTGATGGTAACTTGGGATCTATTACTTCATCATCAGATGACAAGAAGAACTTTGGAGACGTATGTGATTCCGGCGGTAACGTACTTACTGGAGTAGAACAGCCGGCTGTCTAATTATACAATTCAGATCTGTACTTTTCTAATCTTTCTGTGTCTCTTGATTGTCTGTCTTTTCTGGCAGTTAATGTTTTTGTTTCTACGCAATCAACATTCCTTATAATCATCTTTCTAGATGACCTTGATCTAAAAGAAACTTTTGTTCCTAATAGGCATTTTTCTTGCCTTTTCACACTTGCATGCCGAAAACTCACATTTATAGGCATCAATGTTAAATAGTTTCTCTCTGATTCTATTTTGAAAGTATTTACCCTTAATTCATATTGCTTGTTCTGCTTGCTTTTCTGATATCTTGTAAAGCTCACATACTTGTCGTGGTTTAACTGCAAGAAACCTTTGGGATTGACGCCGATTTCCAAATATCTTCAACTTTAGGCACAAGTTTGTTACAAACTTGTGCACAACTTGGTTTCTTCCCGCATTGTTTATTAAATTTCAGTTTATACCGAATAAACAAATAACAACAAGAAGCCTAAGGCCCGTCACGGATGGCGGAAGATGTTCAATCCCGTAGCTCAAGTCGAAGACGGGTGGATTCAAGCTAAACTTACCTTAACAAAAAGAAAAAGAAAGCTTACACACACAAAAACTTGACAAGTTCAAGAGATGTTTGAAATTAGGGGCGCCAGAAGCTGAAGGTCATAGGGAACCAAAGGCCAGCCTACACAGTTTCTTGTGGACTAACACCTTGTATGTAAGTCCCTTACAGAACAACACCATGTAGATGGGTGGCTCTATAGAATACTACCCTGTATACAGATACCTTATAAAAGGTTTGCAATGAATACTTCACTTTTTAAAGATAATTTTGAAGTAAAAACTTAACGCTCTGAACTCTTTAGTTTGAACTTGATACCCTCTTTACTTACCAAAACAAAACGGTTACAATGTTAATAACAAACTGGAGACCACTGGTCACGCTTATATGCCAATTACACAACTAAAGATGTAAATTAAACACAATACTGAATATAAAAAATTTTGCTGGTCTTCCTGGTGATTCATTCATTCTCACCATAAGTTTACAGAGACTTTAACCTACAGAATGTTGCTACAGTGACATTATTAATCAGAGAATATGATTTTGACCTACATACTCTAACATACAGAGTTGTAGAGCTAGAAGTGTACTTTTTCTTTACAGAATAATACTTTAAAATGCATTTTGTAACGCAGTAAGATATTTGAAAGGGCCAGAGAAGACATAAGAAATAAAATATCATGTAAAAAGCAAAAGATTCTTGCTAGATGCCATCGAAAATAACATATTTCAAAATTTTAAGTTATAATCAGGGTTGAGATACTCAGTACAAAAATGTACTGCAAATACAGTAATCAGTAGTGTAAGTACTTTAAGTAGTTTACTTTCAGTACTTTTAATATTGCTGTACTGGTACTGGAATTTCCAGTATTCTATCTATAAAGTACTGGTACTGGTACTTTTCTTTTAGAATTTTTAACAAGTACTATTTGTTACTTAAAAAAAGTACTGTAAAAATATAAACTACTCCCAGTATTGTGCCCAAGTACTCCCAGTAGTGAAAAGTACTGTAAAATTATAAACATTCCAAGTAGTTTACTGAAGCACTTCCAGTACAGGTACTGTAAAAATATAAACTACTCTCAGTATTGTGTCTAAGTACCCCCAGTAGGGCAAAGTACTGTAAAATTATAAATACTCTAAGTAGTTTACTAAAGCACTTCCAGTATTACTTTTTTATATAGAAATAATCCAGGTGCTACTTATTTAGCATAGGAGGGAGGAAACCAGAGACACTATTTTCATAACTATCCTCGCATTAACCTGTAAAACCTGGTCGTTACATGATTAGCACAGTACAAGGCAAAATCTTAGTTTGCTATTTTTCGCCTTTTTTGCTCCTACAATTTTTTTTCCATATTTTGATCATCTTTTTTGTTGGCTTCTCATATCTTCCCAATTATTTTTTAGGTTATTCCATAAAATGTAAAATTTAAAATGTCAGTATGCTTTTTAAAAAAACAAATAGGTAATACCCATGAATTCTGAATTTGCTGTCTTTGATAGTTTCACATTTCAAATTCAGGATTAATCTAAGAAAAAAACTTTAAAATTCCAAGGGTACCTTTGACTTGTGTTTTTGTTGCTCTCGCGGTACTACAAACAAGAAAATTAAAAGTTTCTACCTAAAATGTGTAATTTAATAGAATTTCATTTTTTGTTTTTCTTAAATTAGACTTTACAAACACATTTAAGTAAACCTAGAAATTTTCAAATGTCTTCAACAGGTTCATTTATAGTTTAGTTCTATGCAGGGCCGGCTGGAAGTTTTGCGGGGCCCTTAAAATAAAAAAAGAAGAAACACTCTCTTTTTTAGACATAGTCTAATTTGTTTATTTTAAATATTTAGAAAAAATTAGAAATTTTATTTTTTCTGAAGATATCGATACAAAGAATTGATAATTTTTCTCTTAAGGCGCGGGGCCCTAGGTGGTTGCCCCGCAAACCCAGCTGTTCAGCCGACCCTGCTTCTATGCCGTCCTTCTTAGAATTTTAATTTAAAACTCCAAATGCTTTGTTGAGCTGTAAGTGCAAATGGGTTACAAGAACCAATGCACATAGATTTTATAAGCCCTTTATGGCACAAAATTTACGGAAGATTCGTATAAAGGGAATGATGCACATTCATGGTTAAAATTCTCAGATTTGAAGATTAAGCTATTGTCAGGCAGGCTATTCAAAAAGATGGAATATTAGAATTACAAGTGAAAAATTTATGGTGCTTTTATAAAACAAGGAATCTTAAACAGTAAAACCTTAATACTGAGTTTTGTTGTTCTTGTTAATACTATTACTTATTTTTGGCATGTTATTTCTTCCTTTATACATTTTTTTTATTATATTTTTATTATATTTTCTTAAAGTGCTTCTAGCTCATTTCTTCTTAGATCTTTCACTGGTTTTTTGATCTTTTTTGCTTCAAAATCCAATCTCTAATTATAAAAGATGTTTAATCTTTAAAATTTTTCTAACAATTCAGATGATTACAAAGGAATATACCTAAGCTTATTGATTTTGCAAAAGCCAGTCACAGTGGTAATGAATAGCCTGTAAATAATTTTCAATGGGAACTTTGTATAAAATAATCTCTCTACTGGAAACCCTTGATATTCTCCAAGGTGATCAAAATACTTATTATGGGTACCTTCTTTCAAGCATTGTATCTATGCATACAAAACTTGGAAAAATAAAACTGGCGGGAAACATTAAACAATTGTGTAAGCCTCTAAATTACGTCTTAGAATCCATACAAAAAGGATTCAATTAAAACTCTAAGTTGCAATCTAAGAGAGCTGTTACAGCTGCGGCGAGTCAATGAATAAAATGCCACCGTAGGTGGCTGCCATTTAGAAAACTTAATTTCTCTATGGCTGGTGAATTGGAAAAATTGGATAACTCCGGTCGTGCACGCCATGTCGGGTACCAAGCAGTCCGCACGCCCGTCGTCCACGGTGATGATGGTCTGGTGGCGATGGTGGTGCAGGCCGGAAGCAGGTCCTCCATAATCCCCGTCGGTGGTGATGCCCAAGGACGGCCAACGAGCCGTCACACAGAGACGACGAGGAGTTCGACGCGACGGTTCTTTTCAGAACGGTGTTGGAATTGTGTTGTGAGGAGTGTGAGAGTGTGTATGTGTTAGAGTAGTGGTGTGTGGGTGTCTAGGTGTGAATTGTGTGCCGTGGACTAGTGCAAAACTGTTCCGGCATTTGCCTTAACCACTGGGGAAACCACGGAAAAACCCAGTGAGAACAGTGTGGTGGTAGTGGAATGGGTGTGGTGATTATTGGCGGGAATTATTAGGCGGGAATTGTTAGGCGGGAATGATTTGGCGGGAAGTTGTTGGAGGGAACGGATTTGGCGGGAAGCGTGGCAGATTGGCGATGAATTTCCGGGCGTAGTGGAGTAGGTACCTCGAAGAGCCCCGGGCTCGAGGGTTTGAACGGAAAAGGAATTTGGTAATCACGGCCCGGTAGCTACCCGGGCCGATCGGATGAGGCTGTGATGAGTGGTGGTAATGGCCGGGCCTGCGCACCCCTACGCAGACGCCGGTTGGTGGTGGAGCGGCCGTTGATCCATCTAATGCATCTTGGGTATGGTTGGGTGTGTGACGGTTGCGGTCTTCAAGCCCACTGAATTCCTGAAGACCGACGGTCGGTTGGGTTGATGCAGCGATGCGACCTCAAGTCGCCCCGTTGGTGGTGGAAGTGGGCCAGGCCTGTGCCCCCCAAACACAGACTCTGGAGGGTGGGTTGGCGGTAGCTCCCCAACTACCGCGTTGGTGGTTGAGCCCGTACTCTTCGTCACCGATGCATCACGCTCTCGCTGCAGACCGGGTCGACTGCCTCGCTTCGCACTCGAGGCCGGTTATAGCTGCAGTGACAAACCCCAGATTTAAGATGAGGTGGTATAACGTCTTTAGAGATACAGACGTTCAAATATCTGCAAAAGATATTCAGTCTTGGGTACTCGATGCCGCTATGGACTTGAAAGAGTTAGGAGATTCTGAGCTGGTTGTTAGTGAAAATGCTGAAGATACGTTTTTTGATTTTAAAGACGACAATGAAATATTTACGCCGACAGTGCTGCCGTCAAATGAAACATTCCAAACTCAGTTCGAATTTGAATTGTTGAAGTATTAAATGATAACAGAACAAACTTGGCAATGTTGAACGATTATGAGGTTATAAAGAAATTATTCATAAAATACAACTGTATTTTACCATCTTCTGCCCCTGTAGAGAGCCTATTTTCATTTGTACAAATTATCAACGCACCAAGACGTTATGCACTCAGCAATACAAGTCTTTTATATACCTAGTAAATAATATCCTTATATATTGTATACTTCAAAGAATATCCTTGTTAGTTATACATATAAACAAGGGTTGTACTTTTGAGTTAGCTTAGCCTTTTTGTATATATTTCTTAGTTTTATTTTCTAATTTACTTTGTTTTTAGAAACTTAAATTGTGGTACAAATTGTTATTAAAATATATGTACATATATCGATAATTATTATTGATAATTTGAAAAAATAGAAAATATGACAAATTATATAAAACATAATTAAAACAATTTATTTTATAAGTTCCTGTTTAATATCATTATTATGTTAAAATTCTTTTTTAGTAAATTGACTAATAAGACACATCTACAGAGCAAGCTTCATCAATGTGTACCTTGATTGTTACTCAAAAAGTAAAAAGAAAGTCTGAAGTTTCTTTTCGGTAACATTCTCATATAAAATGAAATAGTAAAGTTACTTACTTTGCAGTACTACAATACTGGAAATTATTCAAGGAGTATTTACTTAATACTGGTACTCTGCCTTTTAAGAAAGTACTTGCAGTACTTGAAACTACGCCAGTACTTAAAAGTAATCTTAAGTACTCAAAAGTACTAGAAATATTTAAAGAGTATTTACTTAATACTAATACTGCAAAGTTTAGATTTCCAGTACTTTACTGAATATTCCAAGTACTATTGAAAAGTACTGGTACTTAGTACTGCAAGTAAGAGATTCATGGTTTGATACTGGATACTGGTTACTCCCGGTACTTTTACTGAGTACTGGTCACAGCTCTGGTTATATCAATACGTGCCTACAGTATAGTCAATTTAATCTTAGAAACGGAAAACTATAGAAAATGTAGATAGTTGACAAAATTCTATTATGCCGTGTTATCTTAATAACAAAAACAAAGTTGATTCTAAATTTGATCAGTTGATGCCTTAATAACTAAAAAGCTAACGGTGAGATTTACAGTGTCTATAAATGTTTCTAAATCCAGTGCGCTATAAAATCGGCTTGCGGCTGCATCTGCAGCTTTTGAAAACAGGAGATGTATTAGAATGTTTGTCACGTTACACGCATTGCATCGTTGTTATGATGGTTGCCTAGTCTTATGTTTATAAATATCAAGTTAAAATTAGTTGTTAATAAATTAAAGAACAGATTCTTTTCGATGTCAGTAGCTAAGAAGAACGAACAATAATTGCAAAATAAGAACATATGATGTGCAATTTATTAATTAAGTTTATTCATATGCTCACACCAACATCAAAAATTAAAAACATTCAGGAGCTAAGAACATAAATAATAATACAATCGCAATGGGTTAATAAAATAAAGACCAATACTTAAAAAATAACTTAAGAATTTTTTAACACATTATTTATTTAAAAATAAATAAAGCTTCTCTTTTGTTTATTTTCAAAGATATTTTCGAGTACTTGCTGATCAATGTCAGGACACTGATTTGTAATTTTGTCTATCGATTCGTTTAAATTCTCCATCCTTCTTTTATAAACCGAGTTTTTCAAAACACCAAGTATTAAAAAATCAAGAGGCGTCAAGTTGGGTGAGCAAGATGGTCATGAAATATTTGTTCCTCTACTAATAATCCTATCTGAAAAATATTGTTGCAAATAGTCGATCGTTCCTCGTGCAATATGAGCTATAGCTCCATCCTGCTGGAAATAGCTTCGTTGGAGTTCATCATCGTGCATTTCATTAACAAAGACATTTAAGATTCCTGTCATGTAAAAATATAAGGCCAATAAGCTTTCTGCGAGACGCTGCTATCCAAACACCCACTTTGATGAGATGTAGAGATGTCTTAACAAAACGGTAAGAATTTCCAGCATTCTACATTCCAGAATTCTGCGAATTTACGTACCCAGATTAATGTAACCAGGCCTCATTGAAGTAAAAAGACAAATTTAGTAAAACGTTCATATTGTTCTTAAACCATGTACATTATTTTCCTCGACTTCCATAATCTGGTGGTGTAAGTTCTTACACAGTTCTAATTTTGTAAGGATATAACTTCAGTTGTTTTTAACAATTTTTTGGCAAGTACTTAAAAGGATATTTGTTTGAAGTGAAATTTTGCAAAGTGAGGTTTGTGAATTTTCTTCGACTACAAAACGCAATTTTTTAAAAAAATATAATATGGGTTTATACGTTTGAGAACCAGTTGACCTGATGATGATTTAAAAAATGATTACACAGTTTTAAAGAACATAAAAAAGTGCTCTAATAATGTGCTATTAGTTTTTAAATATATTTGAAAATAAAGGCGTAAGAAATTAAAAACGAAAAATTGTTATTTCGGTTTTTTCCGGCTATCTCCGGAAGTAATCAAAATTTTTAAACTCTTTAAACGGCATGTTGTTAGGCACATAAATGTGCAACTTTGCAATACTTTAAACAAATTCGTATCCCTTACGGTTTTTGAGATCCTCATACAACTATTCGAATTTGTAACACCCTATAGGGTAGTCTAAAAGTATATATTTTTGTACGAATTCTTATAGGAACGGTGAAATAGATTAAAGAAACCGGTGAAGATAACCGGAGTTAGTGAGGATTAGAACCCATGTTAGGTTCATAAAAAATAAACGTAACAAAACAAGCCTGTTTGATGTTAAATTGTAACGGAATAATAAAAGCGTCGAAACATCAATTACAACATAATAAAGTAAAGAAAAACAAAACGACTTTTTTTGAAGTAGTCAAAATCCAAAAAGAAGCAAAGTCGATTAACAAAAAAATTGACAGTGAAGATCGTGCTAACATAACATACACTCACACTATGCTTTGTAATTTCAATTTTCTCTTTTAATTTATATTGTTTTGACACTTTTTAGTTTTATCCGATTTCAATTTGTATTACAATAATTTATTTACTTTTTATAACTTACAAAGTAAGTTTTGTGGTAATTTTAGTTTTTCATTTCTTCAAAAGTCTTTTCACCGATATGTAACTTTTTAAAATACAGACCTTGTAGAGTGTTAAACAAACACATGGAAGCTTAAAAATAAATAAATAAGACCGTATATTTCAGAGAAATAAAAGTCGATTAGGATTTGATTTGTACAGAGTACCTAAGTTATATGTCCACTCCCATAATAAGCCTTATTTTAAAAAATTTTGATTGAAATGTATATTAACGACCGGAAGGTATAATTCTACAAAATCAAAAATTTTCTATAGTTATAGGATTTATCAGACTATGAAATATGTAACATATGCAGGATTTTTTCTTAACCGATTAATTAAAGAAAAATATCACTTTATTGTTCAGAAACTGAAAGTAACTTGTAAGTATAAGTAAGTATAAAAATTTGTTGTTCATAGTGTAAGCACTCTATAAATTTTATATCTCTATGTTTCAAAATAAAACTGATTATAGGGTTGGACATATAACTTATAACTTGGTACACCCTATATTATTGTTCTACGTTTTGTTAGACGCATCAATATCAATGATGTTACTGCCTTCTCAAAACCGGATCTGCTTTAATTATACCTATATGTAGTTACCACTGTATATAAATAATAAATTCCTAAGCTATATGGTGGAGTGCAGTAGGCTACTACTACTACTACTACTACTACGCTACTACGAGCAAGACTAGTTGAGTGTTGTGTTTTTTGTTTGTTTTTGTTTTTGATTATAATTCAGTGAAACGCTATTTGTCACTTTGTTTCAGTATTAATTAATAAGCAAAGATGTTTCAAACAAAATAAAAAGTTAATTTTGCTAGCACACCTAAATTAAATTTGATGTAACTTAATTCAAACAAATTCACTTAAAAAACTGTAATAATGAACAAAAGGCAAAAATAATGATAAGAAAATAAATATAAAATAATTCACGGGTTTGGTAAAAGAAAGATCAAGTTGAAAGCACATACAAGAATATGCATAACTAAATAATAAATAGATTTTGGATACTTGCGTAAAATAATTTTGATAAAGTTTTGATAATGATAAAAATAAGTAGCTTTTCACACATTCATGTGTTCGAACATTTTCACTAAATTTTATAAACGATCAGGGACTTGTTCTGTAGCTGGGGAGAGGGTTATTGTAAACATAAAATCTACCTCTATATAAAAGTTGCTAATGATGTTTTTGAAATATTTATTTCTATTACAAATTTATTTTGCACATTTTATTGATTATGCTTACAACAATTGAATCGTTCCAAACTTTCTAGGTAGGTATTCATTGTTAATGCAATGTATTAAATTTAGAACGAATTAGATCTTATCATTATCTTTGCTTCTCTTGGATATAAATAATACTTTTGCGAGTTTAATAATGCCATCCAAGCCTATTACGTTTTTTGTTGAATACCATTAAAAAATATCCTTGAAAGTTAAATAACAAAAATTCCACACCGTTAATAACTAATTAATACAACTAAGGTTAATGATTTTACTTTAATATTAAATCACAGCTTATCCTGGTTGATACATTTTAGTCTCCTATCAATAGCATGTTACGACGGTCTTGAAAAATGAGTGAAATTAATAAAAATCCCTTGGTAGACATCGAGTTTCAAGATTTAAATTATGTAATTAAAGGTGGAAGTGAGTACCTTTACTGTCTTATTTACATTAAAACGACATATTCAGAAGACAATTCAAATTTGTTAACTTATACTAAACATTTTGTTGTAATCCAGACATTATTGTTTAATTTTGGGGTTGTTTTCCCAAAATGTTTTCAGTATATTAACATTTCAGGTAAAAATAAAATTTTAAAATCGATAAGCGGGATGTTTTATTCTAACGAACTCACAGCGATCTTAGGAGCAAGTGGATCAGGGAAAACAACATTACTCAATATTTTAGCTGGATACACGTAAGTATAACAATATTTTATCTAATTGAAGTATTCTTAATGTCAATAATCGAGCTAAATTTATAGTTTACTGAATTATGTTAGTTAACAATAATTTATAAACTTAATTTCGGTGTTTGCATTTTAGAGAAATATCTAAAAATGTTTCTATTTTTCAAATTATAGATCCTCGGGTGTTAGCGGGAGTATACGAATAAATGGAATGCCTAGGAACATGCAAACTTTTCATAAATTAACTGCTTATATAATGCAAGATGATTTATTACAGCCATACTTGAATGTAGAGGAATTATTAACGATTGCAGCTAAATTAAAGTTGGGAGATCGAGCAAGTTTACAAGAAAAATCAGCGGCAGTATGTAAATACCATATGACTAACTTTTTCTTTATTTTTCAGCAAAGTAACTCTATTATGTTCTGGTTTCTTATTCATTTTAGGTGAATGAAATAATAAAACTGTTGGGTTTAGAAAAATGCTTAGAAACTAGAACAGAATATTTATCAGGAGGAGAAAAAAGAAGAGTAACAATTGCATTAGAAATGGTTAGCAATCCACCCGTAATATTTTTAGACGAGCCAACTAGGTTAGTTTGTCAAGGTAAAATGACAGAGAAACTAACTTTTTTTTTTCTAGCGGGCTAGACACTGTATCAGCAAAGCAGTGTATAAACATACTTGAAAAATTAAAAGGCCAAGGAAAAACTGTGATTTGTACGATCCATCAGCCCTCTGCTTTCATGTTACAACAATTTAATCAAGTTAGTAATTACTGACTTAATTTATTATTTAAGATAATTTCGGTTTTGTTAACAGGTATATTTTCTTCACGATGGAATGTGCGTGTACAATGGGTCTACATCCAATCTAATTCCTTTTATGTCTTCTTTAGGATACGAATGTCCAGTTACTTACAATCCTGCAGATTACAGTAAGTGTGTAACTTTCACAAGAATATCAATAAGGCATGTTAGGTGTATTGATGATATTGTTAACTGGTAAATATTTAGATGTAAGGCCTGTCCACTAAAAATCTGCACTGAGTTTGAATTAAATTAAGTAGGCTACTAACATATTATATCGGAAAACAAAAGGACGTCAGCTTTCAGTGTTCCAAGTCGTGTACTTTTTCGTATGTTGTTACTGGTTTTTGTTTTATATAAAAATTAATAAAATAATTTTTTGTCCAATTTATAACTCAGTGCAGATTTTTAGTGGACAGCCTAAATATTGTTGAAATACAACTGGATATCATAAGAACTTCTCAACTATCAAGAATTACAAAAATTATTTAGTGTTATTACTACAGCACGGATTTTTAAGAATAAAAAACAATAAAAAAGTGCTTAAAAAAGCGTAAAAATCAAGGAAAAAAGCTTAAAAAATAGCACAAAAATTAAAAATAAGTTTAAAATATGCAGGAAAAAAATAAACTTTCAGGTTTTAGGTCTTATTATACAAAGTATTTATTATAAAAAAACGAGAAATGAATTGTTATTAGAAACGTTGAACTCTAAAATGCTTAATTATTATGCACCTTTCTAAATTCGCCATAAGGAAATTTCTTCTTCTATCAGTCAGGGTGTTTTTGTAAAGAGAAAATAATCTTTCCATGTCAACACTAGTAATCGGTGCATATTTAAATTTTGCAAGTAACGATGGTTCCAAGTCGAAGTTATTGACTATTTCGCCCGATAAAATACTTGCAATGGTCTTTAATCTTGCTAAACCTTCGTTTTTAGCCAAAACGTTCTCAAATTTAGCAAATATTGTTTTTCCTACATCACCACGCACTTTTCCCAATTTTATATTAAAGTCTTGTACAATCTGAATTGCTTCTGTTAGCTCACTTCCTTGTGTTTCAACTTTGGTGATAGTTTCACTGATGAACTCGTAATTTGCTTTAATGAATGCAAGGTTTTGTTGTAGTTCCGGATTTTTTAAAATATTTTGGCAGTCTTTAACTGATTGGGATGCATCTTCCGAAAATTCTAACAAAATTTCTTTGAATCTGGTGAAGTTAACTGCGTAATACACAACCGCATCCAGTCATATTCCCCATCTAGTAATGATCGGTTGTGGTGGAAGCGGAATATTAGGCAGTTTTTCTTTAAATCGTTGTACCCTCAATGGCGCTTTTAAAAAACACTTTTTGCCATTTTTAATTAACTCGTTAACTATAGGAAATTCAAACGTCACACTTTCTGCTACTCGGTTTAATCCGTGAGCTACGCAAGTAGAGTGTGTGAGATTACTATACAAAACTTTTAAATTAATACCTGCTTTTAGCATATATGCAGCCGCATCCGTCACCATTAACAGACTTTTTTCAGTTGGGACTGCATTAGGAAGAAAAAAGTTTGCGAGTCCCTCGTTAATAAATCTTGTTATGGTGCTGCTGTTGGTTTTATCTAGTTCTTTCAAATATATTAAAAATGGCCTGGTTGGAGTAGCTTCATGTAATATACCGATAATGAGACCAGCCACATACCCACCGCACCCATCGGTGGTTTCATCGACAGAAAACCAGATATAATGGCCTGCAATTATATTTTTAATTTCAAGAAGGACTGTTTTATAAACTGTATCTAAATAGTTTTTTCGTAGAGTGCTTTCGGACGGTATCGATCTCTTACAATATGTTTCTAAGAATTTTCTAAATGCAGGATTGTCTAGTTTTCTAAAAGGAATATTTGCCGATATTCGAGTATTGCATAAATCAAAATAAAAAGTTCTTTCTTCAGATCGAGTAGAAGACCCAGAGGCAACTACTTCTGAAATAGTTTGTTGTTTCAGCTTATTTTTATTTTCCGCTCTTTGTACATTTTCCTTGCGAATAGCGGTCTGCATTATACTTTTTGTCGCACTGGATCTATTAAAACGCGCATTAAAGAATATTATATTTAAAATCTAATCTACTCCTTACCGTTTTAACACATACTTTGCAAAATAGTCTACTACCGTCCAATCTTATTTCTGGTATATTTTTAATTCACTCTTCTACACTCGTTTTAACTTTTGGCATTGTAACACAGTCTTATTTTATTAAAAACAGAAGACAACACAAAAGATTAAGGTATAATAAGAGTAAACGAAACTACCAGCAACATTACATACATGCACGATACCAACACTTTAAGTAACCCAGTAAAACTGAAGCATTTGTCAAATAAATCTTAAAACCTATAAGAACTAACTGTTTTCACAGCTTATCCTATGGACAAAGAACTGCCGGGACAATGTGTGACGGCCCCGGCAGGCTCCGGAACGGTGAGCGTCCAGATGGTATTCAATACATAACGGTAAATAATGATATCTTAAGAAATCCTTGAAAATATTGTCACGAAATTTACCGTAAAAACAAAATGTTTAAAAAAATAATGTAGACAATTGCTGCTAGAGAAAGAATTTATAGAAAGTATTTTGAAAAAACAGAAAATAAATATACTGTAGACAAGAAAAGTATAAGGATATTTTGTCAAATGATTTTTTTCTTGAGACTGACAAAAAATGCACAAAATAAGCATTATTCTAAAAAATAGCAAAAAGTTCCAAAAAAAGCAAAAAAAGCATTATGAAAATTAGTTAAATGATTTCTTTAATTGCGATTCGCACTTATTTCATGTCTTTTTGTACTGCTATTAGTATTTAAAAAAAGCATTATTCCTATAAATCCGCATTCTAGTTATTACTAATGTATGACTTTCGCATACTCTAAAAATACGTAATGCTTAATGCATGTTAATTCTCTTGACTGAGCTGCAGAGTCATAACTCAAGATACACGCAGAAAAGTATAGCTGTTTCAAGCAAAAAATAAAATATGGACGTATTGTAATAAATATTAAAACTCCCAACTCCATTTTTGACCTTCTTCCGTTAGGCTTGGCGTTTTTTATTTTAAACATATTATTTAGACTATTCAGATGTCTGATTGATTTTCGTAAAATAGTTATTTAGTAGACGAGAATGCTAGATCTCATATATACAACCTATAACGGGCAATTCTGCAAGTTTTATACACTATTTTTCCTACAACCACAAACAGTACAATTTTCGGGATAAGCAGTTGTATACAAATTGATGTATAATCGTAACTAACAAACAACAAATATTTGCCATCATCTAATCAGATATGTGATATAGACTAGGGTGGAGTGAAATCGCCCAAAAAAAATTTTTTAGGTTGGAATATCTAATAGTGCGAAAAAGTTGTGTATTCATAAGTGTAACTTACTGTAAGA
>VTPC01007130.1:0-12583 GCA_011009095.1 Ignelater luminosus
GGATGGGGACAACTGCTACCCGACCTCCCAATCGGGCGAGTTGTCGTTGGTGGAGTCAGCTGCTTACTATTCATCTTCGGTGCATCACCCCTAGGACGGAGACCGGGAAGAGATCTGGACCAGGAGCGCTGCTTATATCTGCCCTGGCCGGATGGTGTTTTCCCCTCTGCATGACGGGACTGTCACTTGCACGTCAAGCCCTCTCGTATCGGATGGGCAGGTCATCCTAAAATAACCAGATGAGTGCGAGCGGTGTTCAAACGCCGGTTTGCCATACATATTATAAGCAAAATAAAATTCTATAAATACTCAAATTGCAGCATTTTAACACCATACTGCCATACTGTAAGTTTTGCGAAAATTATTATTCCAAGACAAATAATTATTTGTTAAATTTTATTCTCTTATAAAAAAGATCATGAAAGTATGATGACTCTCCAAATTGTGATAATAATACTGCATGTATCTCTCACAAACTTTTACCCACACAGAGCGTTTAACATACCTACAGATAAGTTCCAAAATAAACCTAAACTTTTCTGTGACATTATCTATTAATTTATCAGTCTGAGGTATTCTGAACTGAAATTGTAACAATCTATTTCCAAATAGCAATTAATGCAATGCCATTTTTGCTTAAAGGAGTTCTTGGATCTTGACAGTGAAGAGAATGTGTCTACAGAATCAGTAATGTTGTTGACAGTGTCACGAGTCATATTATACAAAGAACTGATTTGTTCTGGGAAATGGTACCTAAAACAATTTTTGAGCTAGATGTAGACTTCGATATTAGGGCTTTTCCAAAAAAATACAACATAATTCAATTTTGTAATATATGTAATTATTATTCTGTGCAAGAATAAAGCTAAAGCAAAATGTTGTCAGAACTGTAATAAATAACTACTGCGTGCATTAAGCAATGTACTATAATGTTTATAAGTAGAGGATAAGTAGCGGTAACCTTGTAATGCAGAAATTTAATAGAAATGTTTTGACTCTCTCAGTCTCATTTTTATGAAAGAACTGACGCATACTCTAAGTGAGATTTAATATTAGTTACGATTTGTTATTCGCCATTATATATTGGAATATAATTGTTGTAAATTTTCTAGAGACGGTTGCTGTTCTGAACCTACACGTCACACCACCATACCATTATCTTAAATCTTTTCTATTAAAATTACCATGCCTTGGCCCAAAGAATCTTACTAGCGATTCTTTATTTGATTCCATTAAATGTACATATTTTTTAAAGAATGCATGATAATTACTAAATAATTTAGCATTGAATACGTTATTTTGTAACCATGTCTCTCAAATAACAACAAAATCATAACCAGTAAAGGAGTAACTAATAAAGAATTCTTCACTTTTAATAGTTAGCTCTTCTATTGAGGAGATCTTTACATCTTAGTTCTTATTTTTCTAAAACTCACACTTTGATTATTATTAATCTTTTTTAGTGCAGGTCTTGATGACAGAAGAATCTTGAAATTTTCTAATGTAAATATTTTTTGTTAACTTATAAATAAGAGTACTACGTATAGTTGTGGTATTTTTCATATTTTGAGTTTTCCAAAATAGACTTTTGTTTATAGAAGATAAATTGTCCATTGATGTAAGTAGATTTTATTTACTGAATTGAACAACTCTTGCTTTTTGTTCATGTGGATGAACAAATGAATTATGAATTTGGCGGATAGAGAATACTTGATGACTGGCTTCTACTTCCTTTTTCATTAAATGTATCACTACCAGGTATGCACGTATGTTTTGTAACATACCCAGAAAATTTTTCTATGACATTTTTGCAAGCACAGCCAATTAACCAGCTTATTGAATAAGAAGTTATGTACTAGTTTAGACAACCCAAATGGCTTTGCATTGAGGAGAAACTATCACTGCAAGATACTCTTTGCTTAAACCAAGTAAAAAAAGTACAAAAAACAAAGCACTATTCTTTGTTGTTTTACCGTTATTCCTGTTTATTTCACATTAATATTGGCAAATCTTATGTAAAAAGTTTTATATATCAGTAGCAAGAATCATTCGTCTTATTTAATTTCAAATAATAACTTAATTGAGTTTTAATGTCCGAAAGAGCCCATCTTATAAATTCAGTTGGTGGTTGTTTTGGATGGAAGTCAGCAACGGCAAAAACATGATATGTGATAAACGATGCGCTAATCCAACAAGTGAAGAATAATACAAAACTGGGAAGCAATCCACGTCTAATAACAAAAGTAATGTTACGGGTAAAGCAAGTGGTCAAATAGGAACTTCAGGGTAATAGCCGATAATACGTAATAGAAAAAAGTGGGAGTAAAGAATTTTGGTTTAAATTTAGAAAACTGTGATTACCTTGAAAGTATCCAGAGATTAAAATAAGTCATAGACAATTAAACGTTTAAAATTTGTAAAATGCATAGTACCTATCAATCATAACTTGTATCAGCAGTGATTTTTATTTATTTTCACTTAATTATTATTTTCGCTTGATTGTTAAGGTACTTTATTGTCACTACTTCACAAAGTGTATATAAAAAAGAAAAGTTTCTCTATTAATATTGTAAAACTAGAGAATTCCTAATAAGATGTGCTTTGGTTGATAACGTTCTTGCATGAGTTGGGTAAGTTCTTACTTAAATAATTGCATATACATAAAATGCATCCTTGTACTATATTAATAAACTGTTAGCAGAAGATGTAAATAATAATTAGAGCAAGTTTTGTGCATAATTTATCCGCGCATTGATTGAAGCGTGTAACCATTAAGTCACTTTATCATGTATTAATTAAATTTACACGCAAGCTGGTGCACGATAACTAAGTCAGGCTTCAATAAAACACTAATTGTTAACGAATTAATATCATCTGTCAGAATATTGATAAAAAAAAGTTTCTAGAGCACAATTTTAATTTAAAGTTTTCAATTCAAAAATAAAATACAACAGAAAGGCATGTAAACTGGAGCAAAAGCGCTGCAAAAATAAACAACTCTTATGGTTCACAAACTTAATATCAAACCGACCTAGGTGGTCGTATCTATTAAATGCACAACAGTATTTACACAATAAGTGCACCTCAGTAAATCTTAAAATTGCTGAAATAAGCTTGCCTCAATACTCTACGTTCAGCTACGTCAACTTAAAAATTATAAAAGGAATAGAGCAAGTCGACGATAAATTTATGCCAGGAGCGCAAGGAACTGCATTCCGTATGTAGTGCTGTAACCTATAAACACAAGATCTTTTCTAACTGCACAGAGAAGATGCATTGTAACTAGATATGAATATCAAATCTAAAATTAAACTATAAATAAGTTATTTCAATGAATTATTTTTCATTTTTTGATTTGCTGTGACAGACAGATATTGAATGCTTACAAATGGCCAAATTTCCTCGACAGGAAATCCTTCCGCGTGATTTGTAATACATGCATTTTGTTTTATTAAACATAATCGGAGTTTCAAAGATGTGCTTTTAGATTTGAAACTTTACTCATTTGCATATGTGATGTTTGAACTTTTCCACTTTCTCCAACCTCAAACCTTTAAACCTTTAAAATTGCACTCCCACACGGCTAGAAAAAATCAATAGCTTTCTTAAAGGGGAAACTGCTTTTTTAATTGCTTCCAAACGATGCTTTTAAAATTTTATCTTAAAAGTGCTTCTCAAGTTTACTTTCATTATATAACTTAGCTATAATTTGCTTAGGAACTGTAAATAAATTATACTCTGAATCGCATTATAACTGATTCGAGCAAAATAATATAGGAAAGAGCAATGTGTTTTAAAATGATTTTCTCTTTAAAGTGCTTTTTCTAACTTGTACAGTGTCTCAAGGCACTGTCTATTTAGGTTTTGAATATAAATATGATGAGAAAAAACATTTCTGCTATTCAGCAGCAGTTATTATTTTATAAGCGACTAATGGTAGAAATTCAAAAATCATGAGTTAAATGTTTTTCTCAGAACACCGATTTCCGGGAAAGTTGTAAAACCAGCAGTCCCTCCCAACATTCGATTGGAAATCCCTATCGAACATAAAATAAAAAACCCGGATAAACATTTAGGATTGGTGATTCTCCTTCTTTGGTTGTCTGGCATACTAACATAAACTAAAACCGTTAGCAGAATAAACCAAATTATTTTCCTTAAAATATATTACGTTACTGTATCTATTCTGCGTTTTACGTTATTCTGATTTTTAAGTCAATTTGTCACATTCTCAGTTGTACATTTACTAAAAGTTGTACTACCATTCAAAGAAGCCCTTTTATGTACGAATAAATATGTTTGAAAGACAAAGTAGATAAAAATTTATTGAATAACAGTAAAATAAGTTCAAAATGAATTATCAAACTAGATTAATTATATTATAGTTTACAAATTGAAAAAAAGAAATCCAAATTGACTAATAGGAAATCTGTTAGGACTTCTAAAATCACTAAAGCTTTTACTATAAAATTTTTTTATTACTGGATTAGATTTTTTTAGCAAGAAACAAAATTTATACTTTTTATTCTCATCATCAAAATTGCTATTTTGGTTTACAAGTTCCATCTCAGACTATTCTCCGACGCAGAGTTCTTCCAGGCAAGAAAATGTACAGAAGCTTAGGGATATTTTGTACTGAACTCCATAAAATTATACTAAATTTTAAAAATGAAGACAACTACTACTTGTAGTCCATCATTAGACAGTAGAGGTAAACAAATTTTTGTTCAACCAACTCAACGAACTGAACCAGTTTACAAAACTGGCTCAATTAGTTAATTGACTCGCTTGCGTATGATTTAACGATTATAAGTAATTTGAGCAAGATTCTTATATTATTAAGCACCTTGTAATAAAAAGTAGAATTATGGGTTGTTAAATGTGATAAAGCTGAAGCGAAAATTGATGACAACGGGACACATGGTCAGATCCTTAAAAATGCAGCAAAAAATATTACTTCGGGTCATCGAAACAAACTAAATCACAGACAAATATAGCAGAGTTTCTTAAGTCAAATAAAAATTGTTTCAATAATGAATTCGGACAACAGTTAATGAAGATGAATCATGGGAGGTAAAGAATTTAGAAAATCTATTTATACGAGGTCTGTTCAAAAAGTATCGCGAATTTTGTGTTTTTTCAAAAATTATTTATTTATTCATGAATATCTATTTTGTCCCCTTCAAAGTAATCCCCATCCGATATTATACACTTGTGCCAACGTTTTTTCCAATCCTCGAAGCACTTCAAAAAATCATTTTTTGTGATCTTGTTCAGCTCCTCCTTCGATGCCGTCTTTATCTCCTCAATCGTAGACTAGCGTCGTCTTTTCAAGAAAAAGTCACAGGGGATCAGGTCTGGGGAATACGGTGGCTGCGGCATCATTAGTGTGTTGTTTTTGGCCAAAAATTAGCGTACAAGCAACGATGTGTGAGCAGTAGCGTTATCATGGTGCAAAAGCCAATTTTTGTTCTTCCACAAATCCGGGCGTTTCTGGCGGATTGCTTCGCGCAGATTGCGCATAACTTGCAGGTAATATTCCTTATTGACCGTTCTACCCTGCGGCAAGAACGCAAGATGCACCACGCCCCTGCAATCAAAGAAAACTATAAGCAAAACCAAAAGCACGCTCTTCGTCGTTCACATCTTCTCGGCCCTCTGAGAACATTTTGTACCACCGATAAACGTTGCTTCGGTCCAAGGTAGCTTCACCATATGCCACAGGCAACATTCTGAATGCGTCCGCGCACTTAATTTTGTTTCTCACACAAAATTTGATACAGATTCTTTGATCCATATTTTGGAATAGGCAAAAATCGAAGACGAGCCAAAACACGTCCAATCGAAACAGCTGTCAAAAATTAACTCAATAAGGCAATAGCTAGGCTTTTAAAAAAAATTTCTATGTTTTTGCCAAACTTGACGCAGTCCAAGAGTGTATATGCTCGTCTTTATCAAAATGATGGAACTCTACCTTAGCTTTAACAAGAAGCGATTAATAACCTTTAATGAACAGGAATGAAAAATGTAACAAAATTCCTCAAATATTTAACGACATTACTAGTGGCATTATAGCTGAAAGATCATTAACAATACTTAGTTAAAATAATACTTTTTGCAAACTCTATAAAAGTTCATTAGAAAAGTCTAACAGATCTTACTGTATTAGTTGCTGGATTGCGAGAAATGTTAGTAACCTCTGCGGATTATGTAGTAACAAACTATGTAACGTGCGTCATTCTGAAGATAAGACTATTCAAAATACCAATGAAACTTCTGAAAAAAAGATTTTTTCAATTTTCATTCTTATTTCAATTCTACATATTTCGCAATCAATACGTACGGCAATACAATAATTTCGTTTTTGTATTGACCAGGTTACAATGCAAAAACATTAATGCATAATTATTTCATACTACTAATAAATAATAAATAAATCGGATTTAAAGTAAAATTTTTGTTTCATGTATCAAAGATGATCTTGCAAATGTATCAGGTTCATTAATGCTGTGTGGATTTTACAACAAAATTTGCAGATCTGATAAATATTGAAAATGCTTGAAAAGAACGCGCAGAAAACAAAAACCAAAGTAAAACAAATTTTAATTTCCCTAGAAGGCAGGAGACATGGTTACCACCCAAAAACAAACAAATACATACATTAAATTCAAATAAGGATACTAAAATAGACAAGACAAGCAATATACGTATAATCAAATATAGGAACAATAAATACTAGAACTTCAGTCATCACTAAGGTTAATACAGCTACAAGGAGCTTTAGACAAAAAAAAAGGGACATAGTAGGCCTCTTAGATATCAAAAAGGAAACTAATTACTGTCACAACTAAAATCTTTACCACAATAATATGTATAACCAATGAATAAGACGAAACAGAAATAATAAATAAGTAAAAAAATGAAAAAAAAAAAACAATTCAAGAAACAAATAGTCCAGGGAGTAGAGACATATTTGCTTGCAAAAGGTTATGTAGTTCTAAACTTTGGATATGTTGTGCATATCGGTGCCCTAGTGAAAAACGCAAGTTTTCGACCTTGTCGCTCCTGTGCGGGCGACGTGGGGCCCTAAAAACAATCAAAATTCCGGACTTTTTTCAGTTTTTCGATAATATCTTTTTACCAAAGTCTTACGAAAGAAAAAGTTTTGATTAAAAGTTGTAGAGCATTACATTTACTACAACTTTTGCATGACAAATGTTTTTGTAGAACGATCAGGTAGATAATTACGCTTCATCAAAGTTCCAATGTTTCGTAAAAATGATACTGTTTGGAAATTTTTGATTTTTTTAAACAGTTTCATTACTATTTAATTTATTATTATTATTATTATTACTAATAACATAATGAATTTATATAAATCAAAATATTAATCATGAAACCTAATGGGCATTTGAAATAGCAACATTAGAATGGAAAGATGAAGGAGCCGATTACCGATTTTTATAATTATAATAATAAGAAATATTCTGACAATGCAGATACTACAGTAATAAGAAAAGTTATAACTTCCTACGTTTATCTATGGTTTCTGGCTTCGAAGCTTCAGCCAGTTCTTCAACTTTTTCCATTAGCAGCTCAGTTGGGTCGTCTTTTCCATTTTCATCAGTTATGATGTCCGTTGTATTTTCACAAGTTTTTCCAGAGCAGTGTTTACAAATGATAGAGCACCGGAGTCCGGTCTTTCTACACCTTTCTTGCAGTGGCAGGAAATAAAAGTCAGGATTGACTGAGGAATTGGATCCCTGTTGGTTTTAATAGAAACAAGTCCTTTACTGCCTTTCCTCCATTCCCAGTCTAGTTTGGACTTGGTGATACGTGCGGAAAACATGGTACATAGCAGCATCCTGTGTCGGTGACAGCTTTGCAAGATTGAACTTGCTGCCAGTAGCAGATTTGGAGGTGATCGCGCAAAGTATTTAACGTTGTTGCCTTGTCACCACCATAAAGATGAAGAAGTATACGTTTCATGTGAAATTAACATTTGTAGCAAATGTGAGGCTCTACAACTTTTAATCAAAACGTTTTCTTCCGTAATGCTTTGATAAAAAGATATTATCGAAAAACTGAAAAAAGTCCGGAATTTTCATGGTTTCTGGGGCCCCACGTCGCCCGCACAGGCGCTACGAGGTCGAAAACTTGGGTTTTACTAGGACACCGATATACACAACATATCCGAAAATTAGAACTACATAACCTTTTGCAAGCAAAGGCCCCTTTTCCAGGCTCTATTCCCTGGACTAAAAAGGATTCTTGGACAGTTATGAGAGCACGGTTACAAATAAATAAAACAATTTCATCAATCCATCCAAGAATGTTAAAAAAGCCACAGAAAAAAAAACAGAAAATCAGGTACGTACTTGTTAGTAGCTGAAAAAACAGAAAATAATATAACAATTGTTGGCAATGAATACGACCCTACAGATGAAGAAGACCAAACCCTATTAAACTATGTGTTTAGACAAAGATTGTATATAACCATCACCCTTTTAAAGGAAAAGAAAGACAGGAAGTGAACATGGGTATCGCCATACAACCAAACCAAAATCCAAGTAGATTATCCTCGCTAACAACTTAAAAGTAATCGATAACACAAAGGTGTTAAACAGCTTCGAATTCCATTCAGACCACAGACAATCAGTTCAAACCTAGAAATAAAGAAGAAAAGGAGATCCAACACTACACATGAACAAAATAATGGCATAAGGAAAAATAAAATGAGATTACAAGAATTACAAGATATAATAAAAAAGAACACAGTAGAAAAAGCATATCATGAATTAGTAAAAATAATAAAAAAAATTTACAGCAACGTGCCAGAACACCATGAATATCAAAAACAAAAAATTTTCAAAAATAGAAAAGAATTCAAAAAAGAGAGAAAAAACGAAAAACGAATGAAGTACAGTAACAATAAAGAATACGAAAAATTAAACAAAATGAAAAATCAGAAAAGAAATAAAAAATGGAAACAAAAGAAGACAGAAGCACTTATGGAAGATGAAAGACCAACGAAGAAAACCAGAAGTGAAACAACAAACAAAAGAAATGGATAACCAGATTAAAAAGCAAACAAGAAATACAAGAGACGTAACAAACAAAAATCAGAAAATTGCGAGAGACTGTTATGAAGAGCCGTATTCGAACCAAATGTAGATTAATAAAACGGAAGAAATAAAAAACAAGCAAAAGAAACAGAAGAAATAACAATTGAAGACGCAGAAAAAGCAAGAAACAAAAGATAAGACGGCATAACCACGGAATGATTAAAGCTTACCGGAAGAAATATTAAGAAAAACCATACCCATATTCAATAACATTTTGAATACTACAAAGATACCACACAAAAGCTCAACAGTAATATTTTTACAAAAAGGGTCTTAAATATTCCAAACCTATAAAACCTCTTTATGATAATAATCGCAACATTAAAGAAACATCAAAAGAACTAATTGAAAACAAGCTAAGTAGCACTTGTAGACTTTAGAGAAATATCCAATACCATATAATGTTAGCAGTACAAAGGCAGAAAATCCCGGATCAATAACAGAAAGAAAGTGATTTATCTAAACTAACAGGAGGGGTGAGAGAAGTGATCCTTTTCCTCACCAACATACGGTGCAGAAACGTGGATATAAAACAAAAAGTTAGAAAACCAACTACATTAAAGTAACTCCGGTAGAAATGGAAAAAACAATTCTAAAACTAACAATGAAAGATAAAATAAGTTTACAAGAAATAAGAAGAAAGGCCCAAGCACAAGACGTTACTACGAAACGCAAAAAACTCAAATGAAGATGGCGGGACACATAGCAAGCTTATGTGAACATAGATGGACAAAGAAGGGTACATTCACATAACAAATGAGATGATGAACTATGAAGGATTAAGAAAAAAGTACAAGATAAAAAAATTGAATGAAAAAAGGCGAAGCCCTTTTTCAACACGGGATGAATACGAGCTATGATGTGATGATACTGATGAGCGAAAATCCCTGACTCCACTACACTTGGTGTTCTTTGACCATGTCTAGCATTAAAAAACTTTTCAAGACACAAAGAAAACAAAGGATTGGTTTAGGTATAGGCAAATATTTTAGTTATGTATATTTTTCATTATGTTACTTTTCTCCAATAAATAATCTTGAGATGCTGCTGGAGCAATTACGACTTCTACTAAAAGAAAAACGAAACTGCCAAGAAATTTTAGTCTATTGATGCACGATACAAAAGCAAATACTTGTACAGGATGTCTAGCAAACAGTTACAGGAGATTTAGGAGAGTGTTTAAGAATTGGAAATACATTTTTCCAAAACAAAAAATTAAAATATCAATTTCTGGGGAACAACGTGTAATATTAAAATGAGATCATGCACATGTATTTTAATCTTTGGTGTCTGATATTGTCACAATTTCCAACCTCGATACCACTATCATAGGTAGAAATGTAAGACAGTGCAACCACACTTTTTGGAAAAATTTATGTCAGTTCACTGTTCACTGAAAAGAAAAAAGTTACTTTGTTTTTGAAATCTATGGATAATGCAGGCATGAATACTACTGTTGTATGTGGCCACTTTTGAAACATGTTATAAAACAATTGCATAAAATTCTGAAAAATGAGATGTTGTGACTTGCTGTACTCAAGATCAAGGCATTTTTATAAAAAAAGATCATAGGTAGCTGCTAAATACGCCATTAAAATACTAACTAACTAACCAACGCGGGACACCCTGTATAACCAACCGTGTGTTTGTAACATAGAAACTCTTAACTTTGCATATTTTTCCGCGCTTTAATTATAATTAATAATACGTTATACTTAAATCAGCAAAAAATTTCAATTCAGAATTTAGACACGTTTTTGCTAATGGAGTACTATGTTGTCCATATTATTTAAATATTTTAAACGCTAAAAGTACTAAAGCTAAAGCTCTAAGTGCTGTCTTTACCGAAGATAAAAATAACACAAAGTGTATTACTTTTCCATTAATGTAAATGCGTAGAAATAAAATGTTTTAATAGTAACTAAAACTAATAAATCTATCGTTAAACACTCACGTAGTACTATTTACAAAGTAGTTCTATTATCCGAGTAAAATATTCCAAACCTTCACTTTGAAGCTTTCTGATTTTTTTTTATTTTTACAAAAATCTTAGAATTTATCAATAAACTATTTGTAGTTAGAACGAATAAATTTCATTTTTGTCTTTTTAATTGGTTTCTTTTGTAGCAACAAAAACTTTTGAATATCTCTTCAATAAGGGAGTTTGAGTTTTGCGCGATTCTTCGTTATTATCTAACAAAATAGTTGGTTAACTGTATTAAACTCTAGTATAGGGTCCATTCTCTTATTATTATGTAAGTTTTGGCTTTCTCGGATAAACACATTTTTATTAATTAGTTCTTCAATGTAGGTGTTCTAAATGTACCAGTGAAAAATTCGGTCTTTTCGAACATATTTTGTCCTAATAAACAAACGCCCGTTCATAATAAAATTTGTTTGATCAAAGTCCGTTGGATAGTTTTTAAAATATTGTCTTTCAAAGTGATGATAATTATTTATTTATTTATTTATTTATTTATATATTATTATAATTACATTGCATTAATTGCCTGTGAGTCCATATGAACTTTTTACAGGTTTTATATTAACAATATATAATCTACTAGTATAACTGTAACGAAAAGACCAAATAGAATAAGAACTTAAGATTTTGAACGTAGTAACAAATAATTATGTATTCTTTGAGAAATAAGTATATAAGTTATTATAAATTTATCTGTTAATTAACCATCCACGAAGCTTCTTTTTCAGCTCAGAAATTTTCTTTATGTTTTTATAAGGAAATTCATTTAGTAATTTTGGAATGTAATAATAAATCGAGTTTCTTCCGTAGAAATTATTGTACCTATTAGTGATGAAAGTTATGGATGAGGGTCGAATGTTATATGTAGTTTCTTGAATCTGTTGAAATGTCTTATTAAAATAATATTTAAAAATGGTAATATAATCCCGTAACTGATCAATTTTCAAAATTTCAAGCTCTTTCCTTATGTCATCTGTTCTTTTATTGTTATTTCTTATAAGCTTTAAGAAATTATTTTGCGCCTTTAATAGAGGTTCCAGGTGTATTGTATATGTATGACCATAAATCGTCAGACCATATCTTATTATTGATTCTCCCAAAGTTTTATAAATTAGTATTTTTGTTTGCACTGGCAAAATTGTTCGTAATTGATAGAATGTATATAACAGGCTTTATTAAATTGAAATCATTCTGCAATTTCTGCAAATATGTAATTTCATTAATGTCTGTTGATAATATTGCAGTATCATCAGCGTATTGATGAATATTACACAATAAACCATTTGTTCGAGGTATATCTTTTACGTATAAGTTAAATAACGTTGGTGATAAAATACATCCTTGTGGAACACCGAAATGTGTTTGCTTTAAATCACTGTAACAATTGTTAATTTTGACAGTCTGCGCTCGATCTGTTAAAAAACTTTCGAATAATTTGTGAACCGTGCCTCTTACTCCGGAAGCTTTTAATATT
>VTPC01007132.1:8889-33789 GCA_011009095.1 Ignelater luminosus
TTTTTTTGCTTTTTGAATCAGTGAGCAACAAGGATAAATACTTTTGTTAGCACCGTGAATTATTTCCTATTGTCTTCTTGTAAAATCGCCTTCGACGAAAGTTGCCAATGCCTCGTGTGGCGTGTGTTTTTTCACATCCACTTGTTTCCGTTTAGAAATAATGAACTTACGGATTCTTTTTATCTGGGTTCGTGGGACTTTACCTCGTTATCGGTATGATAAGTTAATATATTTGGCTTGAAAGGGGTTTTTACCTGTTTCTTTAAATTATTTAATATTTTTTTTGCGTTAAGTTCCTTATTCTTGAGGGTTTTCTATAGTTAATTAAATTTAGTATAAGTTAATAGGGCAATTAGTCCTTTGGTGTGGCTCTCGTTGGTATAGATGTAATTTCCTTTATCATTACTGACGCATCAGTATTGCTACAATTTTCTCTTTTACATTCTTGCATTATGTCGTATAATGTTCTTCTGCTAAAACTTCTTACTGATTGTGGCAAGTCTGGCAAAAAAATAACAAAAGCACTTTAAATACAAATTTAACGTTTCATCACCAACCCTCTTCAATGCTACGAAAAACAAAATGGCGGACGTGAGCGCACAATTTTTTTGTTTTGATTACTCAACAGAATCCGGAACTACAAATGTGTAAAAGAACTAAACCTTGACAAGCCTTGACAAGTAAACAAAAACATCATTTTTTGAATAATTGATGTTTTCGACTTATGACCGAATTTCTCATATGAATACTCGTATGTGCATCGTTTAGCTTTACTTGGAAATCTATAATAACCGACCATAGCATTAGCTTTATCTACCTCTCATAAATTTGTTATATTTTCTTATTATGCTTGGACATTGTACTTCAACTTCCTTTTTATCAGTTTTTGAGTATCGTTTTACTGTGGTCAAGGGGTTTATTCCTAAAATAGTACTACCTATCAATACACATTTCGTATCGGTCCATTTCACAATTATGAGGTCGTTCCTTTTTTTTATAACCACAGCTTCTCTCTCTTCCACGTTTCAACAAATCTTTATCTGGTATCAAAGGACACTTTTCAATTCGGTTGCTTCTTAGAGTGCCCAGTGTATCTCTTCATTTCGAGGGTCTAATATCAGAGGGGCACAAGAACAAATACATAGTTAAATTTACAGGAGAAGAAAAAAAACCTTTGTAAATTTGGCTTTTGGATAAAATATTTATAATCTATGTTACAAGCAACTACAAAAAATTAAGAAATTTAAGTCTTAGAAAAGATGGTCATGCTTACATTTACTCAGTATGATCGGGCTAACTGTAAACAAGGTGGCCCCTACTCCAGGTGCAGTTATTAAAAAAAATATGTTTACTACTTTTAAAGAACTGTATTACAAAGAACACAAAATTTAAGTCTCCAAATTGGCTTGGATAAGCGGCAATAAATATAAAACTACAAAATAAACTTATTAGAAATATTAATAAACCTTGAAGAAAGTAACAAACAAAATTAAGAACTTAAAAAGACGCTAGACTAGAAACTAAACAAATTAAACGATAATTTCGAAAAAAAGGAAAATAAAAAACACTTTAGTGTTCAGTGACAGGGATCTTCCTATCAAAATGATAAAAAATGCGTTCGTCCTTGTTCTGGATCATTGGTAAAGGTAGAAATCCAATTATTTGATTCAAGCTGACGCAACTGATGTTATTTTCAACCACTGCAATTGATTTTAAGTCCTTCAATATTTTCTATGGAACGGGCATAGTTAAATATTGTAGCTCTGCATTTTCCTGCCTTAAAGTTAACCAAAACGAATCCTCCGTTTTCCAATTCAGACAGCTCGCATACCTCAACGTCAACTTGTGTTTTCGTAATCTATTTCACTCCCACTTGAAGAAAATCCCTTTTTTCCTTGTTTTTACTTCTTTTATTCTTTAGCTGTTTAGTCGCTTACCTGAAGTACTAGCATTAGGAAGCTTTTGTTTCTTGAAGGTTTTTTTCTCTTTAACCTTCTTTTTGCTTCTGCTTCCCTTAATCTTTGCAATACATCGTCTGTTGTTAATACTTCACCATACGCTCTCTGCTTTAAGCGAACACTTCCTGTTTTGGGTATTTCAGATTTCTTAAGAGATAATGTTTCTAACTCGGGAAGATGACATGTTTGGTTGGACTGTAACCTCACTAATTTCTAAAGCGGCTTGGGAAGTTGAAGGTCGGTCTGAGGTATCAGTTTTATCGATAATTAAAGTTGTGGTACTTACTGGCTCTGCCGTATCTGCAGAAGTTTGATGGTGCATTGCAGGCTTTATTTTCTAGTGGTACAGATAAATTTGAATATAAGTTTACAAGTAAAATACTAGATTCTTCAGTATTTTGAGATCCTTTACCCTCTTGGATATTGTTTGTCAATTTCTTGTGTTGATTCAGATTTTCATTATGAGTGTTCGTATCTTCAATACTAAATTCACGTATAGGAAGCTTTGAGCAGGAAATATTCTTGTTATTTTGAATCCTTTGCTCAATCGGCCACTGCCCATACCTATTTTGTTCGTACCATGTGCAATCAGTTGTTTTTCCCAGATGGTCTTTGCAGGCCCGAGTGCACACTTGTCCAAAGGCTGCAATTTGTTTGTTGGTAATTTAACTAGAACTATGTTATGATTCGTGTTCTCTTTAAAAATTCGCACACTCATGTGACTGGCGTGGCCATTAAAAGGCAGTAAGGCAGTCTGATTAGGCAACTGCTTTTCTTTTCTTATTTTCCGAATATGAGGAATAAAAGCTCTTGTTATTCAGTGAAAACATTGAGGTTCCTCCATCCAAGCGTTGCTTGAAGTAGTATACTGAGTACCAAGAAATCTATTTTCAAAGGTTCGTCAGGGTTGCGCAGCAGCACCTTTAAATACAATAAGCTAAGATAGAACTGAACCATCTGCTTCAGTGCAAGCTAATATAGTGATATACTTCCTGCCGCTACCCTCTGAAATCCTATAAAGGAGTCCTCATTGAAAACAAAACTAGCTTTCTCAATGCTGTCAAGATTTGTGTGATTCATTGTTTGCGTAGTTTTTGTAAATGTTCAAGTTTCTTTACGGAAAGGGGTAGATGCTCTTCAATAATCGTAGTACCAATCATCGCCAGGCTTATTGTTTTTAAACCCTTTGTTTTCAACATAAGTCTAGTTCTTGCAGTTTTGCTTTATCACAGGGATAGCCATATTCTGCTCGATTGATGAAAAATTTTTCTATGACATCTTTAACCTCTGCCAAAAGCAGAGGTTTTCGTCCTCTGGTCGTGAATCAATAGGCAGTTTTCCTTTTGCCTGCAATTCTTTGGCAAATCACAAGCAGGAAAAAAGTTTCGCTTGTCTGTATGTTTTGTTTTTATTACTCACATCCTTGACGATCCTTATCACATCTTCCTTCACATAGGAAGGCCCAATGGTTTTTCTCGAGTCGACTCGAGTTCAACGTTATAAGTCCCTCCTGGAATTTCTTTAACCTTCATTATGGTGATGGTTATTGGAGTGAGGTAGAAACTGTTTTTCGTTTACGTTCATCGACACTGGGCCAGCCGTTGGTAGTCGGAAAGGTAGATTTTTGTCTGGTTTCTTCAACACTCTAGGAGGAGGGCCGTGGGCAGCATATATGGAATAGCGTCGGGCTGGAGCGAATTGATGTTAGATCTGGGCGGCGATCGTTAGTACCTGAAGCGGATGTTAGTGAGCGGGCCTTGGTGGCGTGCTTTGTTGGAATATCGTTGAAGGGCATTTTCTGATGTTGGTTAGGGCGTCGGTTACTGGCGGGTGCGGCTTGGCGCGTCGGTGGATGTCTTGAGGCGATGCTGGTCGTCGAGACGAAGTTTTCGTTGTAGAAGTCGTTGACCTCTATGTGGACGGAATTGTTGTTTGTTTGGTACCCACAGCCGAGATGGTGCTGTGCCGATGTAGTTGGATGGTTCAGAAGGCCGATGTAGTTGGATGGTTCAGAAGGCCGATGTTATGTCCGCGACAGGAACGATGGATATGATTAGATATCCATCGGCTGCCGCGGGCGATGTTGATTCTGGTGGTCCAGGTGTTGGAGAAGAAGTGAACAACGGTCGCAGAAGGAGAACTAACACTCGCAAAAAATGTTGGTGGTGATGCGACATGCATATGGTTTTCAGGGCCACGCCCCTACTCGCGCGATGTAAGGGAGGAGCTCGGTAGCGGCCGCTAGGCACAAACGAAGACAGTGGCATAAGGGACTTTTGGAACGCGTTCGGAGTGCAGATGAAATGAAACACCCGCGCCAATAGTCTCTTCTCTTTCCCTAGACAACGACGTACGCGGGTGGAAGGGGACACTGGCTCCGGGGGCCTGTGCGACCCAAACACTGGAAGGCCGGCGCCACTGCTGGACCTTCGTTCCCCCCGAAACGAAGGGTGCCAGTAGCAGCTGCAACAGGTTACGCCACCCGGGGTGAGATCTCCGGGTGGGCTGGACGTGCCTGAAACAGGTCATTGCATAGCTGGGAAAGGACCGGGAGGGACCACTGTCGACGTCTCCCTCGAACGGACATTACACGGAACCGAATGGTTATCTTAGTTTCTAGACATCTAAAACAATGTGGAAAGTGCCGTTTGTGTTGCCTATATTACCGACCAACTGTGAGAACTTGAGTTTTGGAAAAAATTGCATACAGCTGCATTTTGCATATGTTGTGTTAAGAGGTTAGTTTCAGTATAGTTTTTATTGTGAGTTGTTGAGTTTTGTCGACAATGGCAGGTAAATATTTACATATTGCTATGCTAACACTATGTATATCTAACAATGAATTAAATTAGTTGCCTATGGTGCATCATTTGTAAACAATGCACATATTATTTAGGTGGGTCGGCATTACCGCCACCAGGGCCTTACCTTGTCGGGCTTCGCTTTCTTTTGACTTTCTTAAGACTACGTTCTCGCATGGGCCGTTTTTAGCGAATATCGCTCTGCGTTAATCTTAGCCAAACCTAAATACCCTCTTTTCCGAAAAAGCTAAATGCGATGACTGTTTATCAAATATAGAGGACATACTTCAAAAACAAATCACTGTCGATGATGTCCGGATGTCCGATAGCTATTCTTCCTCCATTCTTGACAATCCAACACTGAATTCGGCAAGTCCAGTCGTTCCTGTAAAAAGAAACCAAAGATATAACAGTAACTTTCTTTTAATGGAACGCCTGCATGATTTTGATACCATTTAATGGCAAGTTGATTGATACAGCGTTATGTATAGTTCTGTCCAACAAATATAAAGTGGAATGTATTTTTTCATTTAAGAAATAAATACTTATTCGTTTTAATTAGTTTTTAATACAGCAACAAATTCGTTATGTTTATTGCGTATCGTTTTAACATGTAATTATTATAAATAATATAACACGCATCCCAATGAAACAAAAACGGGATACCATAACGTGTCTGCTAATTTAAATAATTATATTTTTTATCTTTAAATTATCTTTGTTATTTTAAACATTTCTTTTTATTTAATTATAACCTAATATTAAGTAGAATGATAATTATTTAGTATTTCTTTTTATAAAATTTGATGAACAATGGTTAGTTTTTTTTCTTAATTATTTAAGTTATTTTAGTAACAAATAAATTGTAGAAAATATTTTTTTATTATTATTAATGCTAATGCCACACGTATATTTTACGTTTTGTTATCAGTGATGCCGGATATTGAGATTTTATTTTTTAAATATTTTTAGAACGAGCAAAATTCATATGTATAGGGTGTTTAGTTTTACTGTGTCCCTACTCTTTTGATTTTTTCATGGCTATGATATGGCTTTTGTTAGTGAAAATGAATTTAGGCTTCTGTTGTATTGTTATCAGTTTTCTCTCGATTCAACAGCTTTCATTTTCCAAGTTCTCTTCTCTAAAAATTTCTTTACTAACAAAAATATTAGACTGTAAGAAAATTGCTTAATAAAATAAATAAATGCTCAACTTATCTTTCTTTCAAACTGGGCTGGTAATTTTAAAATTATTTTGTTTAAATGAATTTTATATCAGTCTGACTTTTAACGATCTCACCAGAACTTGAATTTAGTTCATAACATGTTTTTTATTCCCGCACTGCGAGATTATAGTGACAGCAATTAATTTTAACGAAATACATAATTTTTTCTATTTATGTTACTCTTGATGAAATTAGAAAACATTTCCGCGTCCATTCACTTTACATATTTTTCTTAACATTGCAACGTTGTTTACAAGACGTTATCATCACATCTTTAGTGGTCTTAACATATAATTAATGTAAATTCACTTAACACCACAAGCTGATTACCTTAAACTCCGTCTAAGGTCGTAAGACCCAAAAGCAAATTTTAGTTAAGATAATTAAGTTGATAAACTTCTCATTGGTGTTTATACGCCCGAGGTCTATGAAGTCTAATGATCTTGTAAAATTTGCGAATATTGTCTTACGCAATTCGATTATTATTTAGATTAAGTTTTGGTTAATTCGAATATCATTCTGAATTGTTAAGATTCTGTGTCCAATAATAAGAAAAGACTTGTTTGTTTGCCGTTTACTGCAATAATTTACCTATGGGGAAAGTCTAAAATAAGAGATGGAAATAAACGAAACATGTTTCTTGTGTAAATTCGTTTAATCGAAATTATGAAAATTATCTGCACATGCTTAGGGGTTTATGAATTTGAATCTTATAGTTAAAGGTATCATATCAAGTTCAAATTTACAAACACGATTCATTTAATTGTAAAAACGTTTTTAAATTGTGTTATTTGTTTCTTACAAATCAACACACTGATTCTCCCTAACATTATGGAAATTGGATGATTATGTAAGTAAGAATGAGAAGAAATAAAGAAAAATTGCCTTGCATTCATTCCATAAACTTGAAAGAAAGGAATTAAGATCTGTGATGGCGTGGTTGTGTTTATTGATACCAGAAATGCCTGAAAATTCGAAAGCTGTAGAAAGGAACCTCCAAAGCTGAAAGGTTGACAGCACGCATTCGTCCAGTCGCTTATGTTGCTCATCCAAGACGTTCTCCTTCTTCTTCCTGCGGCTCGTCTTCCCTCGATCTTCCCTTCTATGATGTACAGTATTAATTTATACTTACAATTTGTGTGCTTCATAGCATGACCGAAATACGCCAATTTTCATGGTTTTATAATTGTTTCCAATTCTAGAGATTCGTGACATGCATCTGTATGTCCACAATGCGAACGAGGTTATTCTTTTTATTGTTTGCTGTTTCAAAAGTCAAAATCGACAAGACCTAGCATTTCATCATGACGGAGTCAAAGTTGTTGATTTATTTGGTGGTTACAGAAGAATTTATTGAGTTTGTTGAAGCTGGGTCTTGCTTGTTCTATCCTAGTTGTTACTTCGGTGTCGGCGTTTATCTCTCTACCTATTCTCCTTCCTAACTGTATTTATGCTTGTCTATCTGTTCGATGATTTTCTTCTCTGTTGTTATGTACACTCTTATATTGTCCCTACTGATCACTATCGTTTTTGTTTTCTTTGTGTTGATACTCAGCCGCATTCTTTTACTTTCTTCCGCTATTGCTTCCAACAATGCTTGCAGATCTTTTTTACTATTAGCTATTAAGGCGCGACGTATCGAAGATTGCTGAGCAATATGCCGTTAATTTTTATTCCTTTTGTCTGTTGCCGGTTGCATTTCTTACTTTTTCCTCTGAATATAAATTGAAGAGCAACGGAGAGAGTACACAACCTTGCCTTTACGCCTTTCTCTATTTTCATTTCTTCTGTAATTTTCGTTGTCTACTCTTACTAGTTCTTTTTGCTGCCCGTATGTCTCCACCATCTAGTCCTACTCGCTTTGGAATATTGCACCCTATCGAACACCTTTTCGAAGTCTATGTAACAGATATAGAGATCTTGCCTCATATCCAAGCATTTTTCTGCAAAAGCTGCCAAACTGATGAAGACCTTCCTTGTACTCATTGCTGCACGAAAACCAAACTGCCGTTCTACTTGATACGTTCGTAAATTAAACGTAGGAATATTTTGAGTACGTAGCTCATGAGACTGATTCGTTTGGCACTGTTTGCATTTCTTGGAATTAGAAGTTTTGGGAATCGGCACAGATACTGATTTTAGCCATTCGTTTGGTGTATAAGATTAAAAAGTCTCGTCGGCAGTAATATGTCTTGATGGTCAAGAAGCTTCAAATATTCTGATCGGATGTTATGAGGTCCCGATGATTTTCCTTGTGCACATGATTCGATGGTTTTTTTACTTCCCTTGGTAAAATATCTGGTCCTTCCAAATCTCCTTGGAATTCGTATTCTTGAAAAGATTTTCTGTGGTTTTGTCATGCTGATTTTTTCTCTTCTAGTGACAGTAGGATCTTGTTCGTATCGTCTATTAAAAAATATTTAATTTGTTTTCTTATATACATATGTGCCTGTCATTTCTTTAATTTGTTTGTGTAGATTGTATTGATCATGTGAGTTCTGTAAATATTTAATTCCTGCACACTTCTCGGATAGCCTCGATTATTTTCCTGCATAATTTGTTATTTATTTTTAGAAAAAGTTCTTTCAAACACTCATGACCACGACACAAAAGACTAAAATTCGTTCCTTTACCCCTTCCGTGCTAAGTAATATGCACTCGCCAACTTTCATTCGTTCGCCAGTTCCCTTTCCCCAGTTTTAACTCCGCCTTCGCGCAGCAGCATGGTCATGAGTGTTTGAGAAATCTCTACATATCGTTGGCTATTCTTATTGCTGTGCAGTCTCCTTTCTTCCATGGTTTTTAGGATTTCATTAGTCATCCACTTTTTCTTTGTCGTTTTCTGTGTTTTCTGTGTTTTCTTATTTAGTGTTTCTTCTGCTGTCGAGATTTGATGTTTTATTTTATTCCGTAGTGCTTTGGTGTTTTTGAGGCCTTGATATTTGTCATACTCTCTGACATTTTGTTTGTAATCTCTTCTTTAATCGTATGTCTCTTAGAAGTCTGTTTTTTCCGTAAGGGAGTTTTTGTTTTCTTTAGTTTAAGGTTGATTTGTGCTACCACAAGGTTGTGATGTAAGTTGGCGTCTGCTGACTTTACGCAGTTGCGAAATCTCTCTCGTTAAAGGCTGACAAAGGACCTCGAAGACCGATACTCATATTGTACTAAAACTTTTAGTTAAAGTCCATCGTTTCTTGACGAAGAGGTCTGGAGTTCCAGAACTAGAACTCAGCTTTGTCAGAAAATCCTACTCTCACGTCCCAGAAGGCTATTTACCGCGGAACTACTGGATACATGGGCGCATAATGGGTGTGCGTTATGTAACAAACGAGAGAGGGTGAATGGCGGGTTTCTGGTACCTAAAAACTGGAATAAATCGGCTAACGAAGATAACCCCAACAGAAAATCAGGCCAGCCAAGAGGCCTAAAGGCGGCAGCTTCACCACTTGGCTTATCCAGCTACAGAGTGGTACCCTGTACTGGAGAAACTTCAAAATACTCGACATTTTCACAAAGAAGAACTAGACGCGACAAGGATATACGATTTGGATTAAAGGATAGGATTCATATAGCTACATCGAATGTAAGAGGATTAGAAAACAAAAAAAAACAAATGATAGACATTGCGGTCATAACTGAAACTAAGACAAAATTGAAAGGAATCAAAGATTAGACGACTACACAATGGTTTACAACGGAGTACCACAAAATAAAAGGGTATGTTGCGGAGTGGCAGTGCTAATAAATGGAAAATGGAAAAACAATATAACGAGTTACGCTAATATCAACGAAAGAATAATAACAGTAAGATTCAAAATAGACAGAGGACACCCAAGTATCATAGGGGCATATGCGCCAGAAGAAGGAAGAAAAGAGGGCACAGCAACGTTCTACCATAAACTACAAGAAACAATCAATAAAATCAACAGAACAGACCACGTCTGAATTTGCGGAGATTTGAATTCCCGCGTTGGTAATCTGCCGATACCAGGAGTGGTAGGAACTTTCGGAGGAAATCGAATAAACGACAAGGAAGAAGAACTTAGACAAGATTCAACAATCTAAAACTAATCAACACCTTGTTCCGAAAAAAAGATAACCATAAGTTCACATGGAGCGCGAGAGGCCAGAGGTCGCTCATAGATTATATTATTGCAAATGAAACAATGAAAAACCTGATCCAAGATGCTAGGCAACTTACACGACAAGCACATCAAGAATCATAGGACAAGTTTATATCTAATATTGAACACGATATGAACAGAAAACGAACACTAGCATACAAAGTAATGAAACATGAATCAGACGGCAAAAGACAGCAAAATTAAATATAATTGAAGAAAATTAGTGGATTAGACATTATAAAGAATTATGGTATAAACAGGAAGATGCTGAAAACAATGACGCCGATTCTAATGCCGAAAGAGAAAGTCGATGACATAACACTGAGTGAATTACAAAAGGCGCTCGAAGGAAAAAAAATAGAAAACCCACAGGTATCGATGGAATGAACGCAAAATTAATCAAGTACGCGGGTACATTTTGTTATATCAGATTCATATATCTTTTAACATGTGCTGGCAAAGATGCAAAATCCCAAACTCTTGGAAGAGGGCGGAAATCATTTCTTTGTTTAAAAAGGGTAACAGAAGCGATTGTGGAAATTACAGAGGCATCACTTTTCCGTACAAAATCTATTCTAGGATCCTAAATAACAGAACAAAAGCTATAGCTGAAGCACTTCTATAAGAAGAACAAAGTAGATCAGAACGAGACGCTCATGCAGCGATAATATCTTTATAATACAACGGCTCATAGAAAAACGTAGAGAACTAAATCTCGAAATCCACATCGCTTTCATCGACTTCCAAAAGGCCTTCTTCGATCAAGTCGATCGAAGCAAATTATGGGCAGTAATGAACGACAGTGGCTACCCACATCTCTTATATCGCGAAACAAAGATAGTTATAAATACAGAGAAAGGGATAGAAGAGATAACAATCAATCAAGGAGTGAGACAGGGATGCTCCCTCTTACCCACCCTTTTTAATATTTATACAGACGAAGCGACGTCCTAAAGAACTGAAAGTCGGAGGAATATCCCGGAATAAAAATAGACAGACCCACTAGCTTAAGTTCACTATTATTCGCGGATGACAAAGTAATAATACAAGAAAGGCTCCAGTTAGCAATACATCGACTAAACCAAATGTGTACAGAATATAATCTTAAAATTTCATTACACAAGACGAAAGTGTGTCTTTCAAGGCAAATATCCGGTACAGTCAAAAATAGTTATTGATAACAAAGCAATTGAACAGGTGTCGCATTTTAAATATTTGGACTGCGACATGAGCTATGAAAATGATAACGACATAGATGAAAGAATACATAAATTCCAAGCAATATATGGCACAATAAACAGCGAAAGTTGTGTAGATAGAAAGAAAGACGACAGTAAAATACAAGCAGCAGAGATGAGATTCCTGAGAAGAGTAAAAAACTGTACAAGAAGAGACCTAATTAGAAATGAAGACATGCGGAATGAATTGAATGTGGACAATATTAATGAGAGAATAACTGAATACAGAGATAGATGGAGACAGAATGACAAACGAAAGATTACCCAAGAAAATCCAAACGGAAGAAAACTGTGGTCATAAATATTTTTTGTGAAAACGGAACAGGCTAATGCCTAATCCCTGTAACGAAGAAGAAGGAGAAGAAGTTATTCTCTCGTTGCAGTATTGCGGCGATGTCCAAGAATATAATCTTCGAGGAGGTAGTGCAAACCATATCTGTTTCTTGGCAGAATTGCACGAGTCTTATCGCCTCTTTCATTTCGGCCCCCCAGACCATAATCGCCGATGAGTTTTACAGTTCTTCCTTTGCCCAGTTTTGGATTGAAGTCGCCGGTTATTGTATTATGTGATGTTTGTTTGTGCATTTTAATAGCGTATTGATTTCTTTATGTAAGCCGCCGACTTCTTGATCCGTCTTGTCTGCAGTTGGTGCATAGACCTGTACCTATTACGTCTACATCAGTGGAATATCCTTGTAGTAGTTGTAGCATTATAGCTCTTTGAGATAGGGGAATAAAGTTTCTACTGCTCTAGTGAATCTCTCATGTGACTGCAATAGTTAAGCCATATTCTGTGACATTGTCATTTCCGGAGTGGTAGATTACTGTGTTATGTAGAAATTTTGCCTTTCTCTTACCTGTCCATTTGGTATCGCTAATACCAAGCATCCCTATGTCTAGTCGGTCTTTCCTGACTCTTTCATACTTTGAACGTTCCAGGTTCTAAATTTTAGTGTTTTATTTGTTATATTCAAGTTCCTCCCGGGGATTCTTCACACCCTTTACCACTGAAGGCCTACCGGGGACTAAGAGCCTTTGTTACGTTTCTTCTTGTCTTGTTGTTTTCTTGGGAATATTAATGTGTTGGTTTCTCCTTGCCTACTAAGGCGGCATTTCAAAATTCGCTGAGCTAACACCAAGAAACCGTTTGCTAGCCGACCAAAGTGGTAACTACTCAGTTTGTGTCTGTACTATCCATCAAAATCTAAAACTGACGATGAAACACTCCAAGATGAACAAATTAAAAACTATGAGGATTGTCTTTTTAAAAGGGTGCGTAGTCCAGAATCCATTGATTGCTCATTGTGGTTCTTGTCCTGAAATAGATGAAATCGGGAAGATTTTGGATTTGGAGAAAACTTAACTGAAGCTGTAACTTTTCGCCAGGTGATCTGTGTAATTCAAGAATTTGTTGATATTTTCTGCGACAATCGCAATGTTCTTCTTCGTTATGATTTCATTGCCAAATAAACAGATATCAAGGAAAATTTATCCTATTCCGAGGTGCCAATAGCTTATGAATTTTCTGAAACTACAGGTTTTTTACAAGACGAAACATAATCTTATTGGAACAATGCTCATGGTGCTGTTCGCCCCTTTGTGATATATTTCAAGGTGGAAGGCAAGTTCGGACACCAACTTGGTTTGGATTCAGTTTTTAAAGTCAGAATTTAATGGAAAACTGAAAGAAAACTTTTTAGGCTCAATTGCCTAATATAAAAATAAAAAAAAAACTTTCTGAAAGTTTGCAATCATAAAAATGAACATTTGGCACATGATTTCAGTCAGTCAGATTCCAGAAATTCAAAAGCGCCATGCTTTTATTCCCACCAGATTTTCGTTTGCCCCATTATCAACTTGCTATGCAGTTATAGCTTATGCTGTTAGAAGAGTTAGACTTTAATGAATTGCATGGTGATGCCATTTCTATGTTTTGGGAAAGAATGGAAGTGAAAGCTAAGTTTCTCCACCCATTGCATCGGGACCGTCTGCTTCTTTTTCTTACCCCTCAGTACCGGACGTGCTCTGGATTTCTTGAAAAGAAAAAGATTGCTTCAGTTAACAACAATCACTACCTTAGCATATTGGTAAATAGTGATCTGTTAATTTCCCAAGCTGCTAAAACCTGTTAAACCTGCTGTTAAAGTGAAACGGCTACTTACCCTAAAAGATGGAAAAATTTTATCTGACCTATTTACTAGAGATTAGATGTATCCACTACTGTTGTATTTCCATCGATTTTTTTATACTACCTTCAAAAAATATTTTTTCCATTTGTTTACTCGTGCGCTACGTCATAAATATAAACGTAAATAAGAATTATTTATAAAAATGCTTTCATTGCAATTTTTCCCACCTTCTTTCTAAAACACTACAAAATGTTTTCTCCACATTTCACTTCTACTAATCTATAGGAATTATCGACAGTTAACTGAATTGAGTTTTAAATAATTTCCTTTACGGAATGTAAATGTAAATATTTACATGGAAAGGAAGACGCGAGTCGCACCGTTCGAACATTTTAATTTTTTAATTTATTATACAATACGATTCTAATTTATGGAGGAAGTATCTCTTTACGTGTAACTATCTAGGAAACTTGTAATGGAGACGCATTTTTCTGTCGGTTACTTTCCGGAAATATTTTCTTTATTTCTGTTTGTTCTACATCCGAGAACTGGCATTCTTAATTAATTAATTAGTTAATAAAAGTTAAGAAAGTGCTTTTATTTTGTATCATCATTTTATCTCGCGTGCTTGCTATTACAAGTACTGGAAGTTGCATAGTTTCTAAAATTACTCTGCAGTAAGAAACAACTCTTAGAATTTAGATGTGTGCATTCTTTGTTTCCTACAATTATTCTTTTTCATACATTTAATAAATTACGGATGTACATTTGAAATTTCACACATTCATTTGCATTTATTAAAAAGGTAAGAAGCTACTTTTCCGAATATAATAATCTAAAAGAGAAATATTAACCACTAAATCAAAATATTTCCCAATAACGATTTTCGTATTTCTTTCTCAGGTGATTATAGTAAACGAAAATTGTAGGAACTGTGGGAGATTTACGTCTCTTTAAAGTGAAAACACGTAACGATAAGATCAAAAAATTGTTTATGGTTTTGTCGTGAATACATTGTCATAATTCAGTGTCATTGTTAACAACAATCCTAACTGTCTACTTATTGTATTATATGTTTTCCGAAAATACTTAAGTAAGTAGGATTTCATGTTTACGTGGGTTCTGATCTTTTAAAAAGTTTCTTATTGTGTTCGCTGATATAACTTAATTAGAAAATTTTAGTTTAAACTAGGATTTAATGGTTTCCTTTCGTGGGCGTTTATTTTTCTTCAACAAAAAATAGAGAAAAGCTTGTGGTTGCAATAGTTCGTTATATTTGTATATTTTTCTAAACCAAACACGTAGTAGGTACTTAAAGGTGGATTTATATATAGCCCGGGTCCTTTGTTGCACGATACACATATCCACTCGTATTGTTGAGAAAAACAAACATTCTGTTTGTGTCTTTATGTTATTTTGGGAACAAACAAGAAATATACCAAAGTCGTAGTAGTGAGAAAGTATTTCGATTTAATCCACCGATGTTGTTATAGGTTGTTTACATAGAGAATAAAATAACAAACTGTATAAAACAAAGGGAGTCGTCATGTGTTAACGTAATAAATAGAAAATAAAAAGTAGGCAGTAAACTAAATAGCTTTGAAAATATGCTGATTGATGAAACTGGAACTCGTAAGCATTTTTTTTTACTAATTCGAGAATTTAAAATTGCTAGTTTAGTCCTTTCCGATCATTAAAAATCGTTCATTTATTTTTTTCTGGATTTTTAATACATAGTATCTCATAGAAGATTAAAAGAAGTATAAAAGTGTAGGTTCCCTTCTACCTGAGACGCATGGTATATTCTATTTTCTTTTTTAGTTCTGATATCTTCAATTCTACAAAGTCATACACATCCTCCTTATTTTATTTTTCTTTTTGACAGCACGGTGTCCTTCTTGCCCCCCCCCCCCCGCTAGACCTCTAATAATTAAATAGACCAAACGTAAAATGTTAGCCTTCTGTAAAGAAACGTGACAACCACGTGGAACGCTTTATCAGTGGATAGCTCATTAAATTGTCTACAAAAGAATGTTGAGTGATATTCTCTCAAAAAGTGTCAGCTACAGAGTACAAAGATAATGCACAGTTGCTATGTAGAACCAGAGAGAACTGCCACCCTGACTAGAGTTGGAGTCCCCCCTTCACTGATGTGCTACGCCAGTTGAATGTCTTTTATAACTCGACGAAGATGACTCTTGAATCCTTGATATTGACAATTTATCATCGTTCCATCACCTCTCCAGACTACGTGGGCCAACGCTTTACGCTGCTCGCGATCTTCATCGCTATTCCGTCACCGACTTTTACTACCCGGTTATGAAAATAACAAGCTGTACGCCTTTTGTCTACCCTTCATTAATATTACACCAAGTGGACGCCCGCATACGCAAATACTGCTGGTTGGCCGGTGCGACTTTTGTGTCGGTGGATGACAACGTTGGTTGGTGCGCCACCTTGATCACATTCATCATTACTTGGTCAAGTTCCTCACTCTATCTGAAGTGTCAGGGTTCCCTACTTTTTGAATGCCCATCATTATTTTTGTTAAAGTTAAGCACAGTTGAACCGAGGTGCTGTTCTATCGGAGAAGACCAAATTAGACGCAACGCTGGATCCAGATTGCAATGTTCTACTATTTTGTTCCAGCATCTGTTACGAGGTGTTGAGTAAATTTTCAAACTTTATCCGACTTTGTAATTTCCATAAAGAAAAAAATGCAAAGGCGGTCCGGAACCCCTCTTCCAAAAATCTGAGTACAAGAAAAACCTTATCAATATCAACGAAGAAAACAAAGTGAAAAGTAAAACTTACCCCAATGTGAAGGGCTTCGCACACAATAACACTACCAACCTCACAACAAACACAACTGACAGAATCGCCTGAAGAAAATTACCCTCAAAGTTTTCGACAAGTCGCTCCACCAAGCAACTCATTTTCACGTAAACTCCGCAGGAAAACTTCAACGCTCGGTTCAACATCTCTCTTAAGGAGAAAGTCAATTTAGAAACCAGTTAGCAAAAACTAGAAGGAAATTGGTAACTAACATCAATCTTAACATCTAGTCACTCAGTTCTAGCATACGCAATGGTACAAAGGGAAATAATTAAACAAATCGTCAAGAATTTACAATAAAAAATTATAACCCAACTCTGATGATTCAAGTTACTGACCGGATCCTAGGATTAAACACAATTCAACAGGAATTGACCTGCAGATAGCTGTTCAGATTCCATAAAACTACAATGACTAGTTAAACTAGACGTGAGAATAATTATACCCTGCCTCCCGCTTGCTATAATAGTGAAATTTCAAAGTTGGTCACCCCTAATTGATTTCTAGAAAAATAGGAACTTCAAAAAATCAATCAATCTCTTAATGTGAACTCATCAATCTCAAACCCCTCTCCAAACGAGAGAAAACTATCACAAAAATAGAAGAACACACCGAAAGTACAGATTAGACATACAAACATGTAACGGAAGCAAAAAGTGATCGTTGCATACTTTCCAAGAGATTCGGCCATCCGACACTGCCCAGATCTCGAAGTCCAGGCCGGTCGCACCCTTCAACCGTTTTACACTGAATTTGGCGTCGCCTGGAAAACGGTTAATAACGAAAAAGTTCAATAGAGAAAAAGTCATGGACATGCAATGGAGTCAGGGAGATATAAATAAAAGTCAGCAATTTTAATGATTCTGTCTGGAATTTTGAAGTCTTAGGAGAAGTCCGTATGTTCGGTTTGGAGGCCGAGGGGACTCCCTTGTCTGTTTTGGAGCTTCCGATGGGATCTCCCGTGGACACCCACTGCAGAGACGCTTAAATCTGACTTACAATTAGAAAATGCGCTACTGGCGAAAACCATAAACGCCACGGAACAGATTTGGCAGTAGCAACGCAGCACGCAAGCATAATAGTAACCTAAAACTGGATGTCGGATGTAAGTACCCGCCCTTTTCCCGAACGTTCAGAAACGAACCCAAGGTATAGCTTTAGATTTTGTAAATATGGCGGAAGAAAGTTGGACAGTAGTTGCAACCCACTGTTGTCAGAGCTATCCAGATCTGACGATTTTACAACTTTTTATATCCTTCTGATTGATTCTGATTGCAAACTGAGCTTAACAACAATTATCTCTCCGCTAGGGGCATTGTTGTTCTACGTTAATTTTGACAAGTTTAAACGTCAGTTTATTAGTTTGAGGTTGTTTTTGAGTTCAGTTTGTAATCATCTTTGGTATTTCATTTCACATCAACTGGTTTTGGTTTTCTCTTCAATAGCTACGAATTTGTTTTTATTTGAACGATTAATTGTCTCATATAGTCAAGTCAAGTCAAATCGTAATTGTTCCTGCTGCTGCGAAGCAGCAGAGGTCACTGCATGCATTTTGCGGTCAAGATGGAATTTAGTAATTTGCGAGACGAACGCTGCTGCACGCGGTCAAGGATAGTATGGGATGATTGATTGCAAACTTTCGTTTAAAACCCCCCGCAACGTGTCCGACGACCTGGTCGGTTAGGAGGAAGTGTTCTCCGTCGACTTTACTGTTACCGCTGACGTAAGGCCAATCATGCCGAGCGGGTCTACTCATACTACGAGTGCATTCCAACCCACCATCGCTGACGTCTCGGTCCATTCGGCCACCGGCATGTTGTTGGCCTCTCGAGTCTTGTTGGTACCTGAAGTAGAAAACAAAGTCGTAGCGGGGCGAGGAAGTGTGGAGGTTTTGTGAATGGGTGTCCCGAGCATCGGATGTGGGATGGGTTATCTGGTGGCCAAGGGTGTGCTCACCAGGATGTTCTGGAGGTCGTCGGGAAGCTTTGGGGCTTGAGAAAATAGAATAGCTGGAGAGTATTTGAGCTTTCTGGGAATGGGACCGGGTGGAGTTCTCAGGGTGTCGAGAGCGGCAATTCGATTCTGTTCGATGGCCCTTTTCACGAAGCCGCCTCCACAGGAGGTCGAGTCTGACGTTTATCGCAGGTATTACGGCTAGCTTGCAAACTTCCCCGGAGTGGTGGAAGCTATCTAGTCGAAGCAACCTCCGACACACGGCCCTCTCCTTTCTGCGAAGCCATTCTACGAGTTTGGACGCGACAGCCCCGAGGTAGATGAAGCGATAATTCAAGACGGGACGAATGAATGTTTGGTAGGTGTGGATGAGAGTGCGCTGGTGGCATCCGTGGATCTTCAAATCTTTATTTTTGCAAAAATAAGAATCACAGCAGGAAAGATTAGAGTGCTGTTTTTTCTTTAATGATGACCCGACAGTAATTAAGCAGTTCATACATCGTTATGAGACTTAGCACGTTCACACGAAACTTACCGATGTTATTTCTGTGCAAGACGGACCTTTGCATGTGAATCACGTCCTGGTTATGCACCAGCTTTTGAAAGGCAATGGACTAGAATAGGCAAGTGGGATTTTCAGGAAAATCTATGAGCAAATCCTGGAAGAGTCTGGAAATTTAATTTGAAATGTAGAATTCCTTAAGAACATGGCTATTTTCGGTGGCTAAATTAACGTTGATGTGACTTGACTTGTGACAAGGACGTATGATATCGAGAAGGTAGCAAACTAACTATTCAGGCCAAAACTTTCCTACGATGATGGTAATGATAAAGAATTAACTTGAAAAATTCTTGGGAGTTTTTTTTTCCTTGGTGGTGATAATAAACCATGCGATTTTGAATATTAGTTTAATTCATTGATTTTATAACATTACTTCCTATATTACAAGTTTGTCGGATTGTAGCCTAATAGCAGACATCAACAATCGAACACCAAGAGCACTAACCGAGAATTGTATCACTTCGTGGTGAATAAACGGATAGCAGACGAAAATACTGAATATCTCATGAATGTACCAAAGCAATTTCTTTTTTGGAAAAGCAGGTTCAATAGTGAGCTAACAATGAAACTTTAATGGAGACTAGAAAAGAGTAGTATACTATTTCCAGGATTATTGTCACGCTAAACCACTATTTGTTCTTGTAACTAGATGATACATGGAAGCTTGTAGAATGAAAGGCACTTAGATTGTTAGCAATACTTGTAAATTTTATAATTCAAGAATGCGAGGGTCACACTGCAATTTTCGGGTTAAGTACCAGAAAACTACTTGTTTCTAGGAACAGCTTTGGGCATGAGCAGATCTCTTATAAATTGAAAAGACAACTAACAATTCCAAAACCTTTAGACGTCTATAGAGTCAACCACTTCATTTCATTTGATCCAACAAGACCAAGTCTACTAATATCTCTTTCTATCCATAGACGTCACGTTTTCTGTTTCAGGTGAAAGTACACTATCAAAAAGTATAAGGGAGCGCCACGAGGTGGGTTGCGCTATACTCGTAGCGGTTGCGGTTCATTCGCGCTATCCGTGCTTGTCTTTGCGCCAACGACGGTAGGGGTGAAGCTGGCGGGGGATCGACCAGACCAGACGGCGTTCTCCCTCCAATATCAGATTTTCATTCTTTCAAGGCTAAAGAAGCATAGAGCCTATACCGCAGTAATCTCTCTGTCTTCCTCATTGAAGTACTTGCTCGCTGTGTAACAAGTGGAACAGACAGTGGAGATCGTAACGAGAGCACTATTGGACAATGATATGATGATTTTAATTTCTACTTACGATAAGCTTCTGGCTTGGAAGTGCTTGCCTAGAACCATTGTATTCAGATGGTTTGCAGAAGTGTCTTGATTTTCCTGAATTTCAGAAATGCAGCGTAACTTTCATTTTGAAGGTACTATTTGTTTAAGAATACTCGACTTTCATTTTTATTAGCGTTACAATAATAAATTTAAATCATTTAATATATTTTCTACTTGAACTGCAAAATAGATTACAATTATCTTATGTGATATCGGATACTGTTTCTTAATTTAAAACGAAATGGAAAAAAGCGCTTTCAGTTCGATAAATGATAAAGCTACCAGAATGAGGTTGTAAAATATCGCATAGTAGGCTTTGTATTACATGTTTATCCAGATGTGATCTTTGATATCAATTGTATCGTTCATTTAATTTCGTAATGAGGAAGGTCTCGTGTTCTCGCTGCGTGATGCATGTTGTTTCTATTACATAACCGAGTTTATTTAAAATGTCACACATGTTATGGTTTAATATGTTTACAAGTTTCATTAGTGTGGTTTACATACGTAGACGTCACTATAAATAAATAACCGAAACTTCCTATAAATCACTGTTTATTATGCGCTAGGTGTATCAGCAATTTTTACCTTTATTAAAACTTTTTTTATATTATAACTTTTCAACTACTTTTACAAAATTAATAATTTTGTGGTACAGTTGCGGTTATGTTGGCATGTATAACACGAAAAACAAGCAAAAAACTTTCCTGAAATATTTCAGGTTTGCTTTACAAATTGACCTTTTTAAAAAACAATTTAGGTATTAAAAGTTTCTTTTTTAATGTCATGCATTTTGATTATGATTAATGTTGCTTCTTTGTAATTACTTTTACTTTAACAATCAATAATATTGTACTATTTTATTAAAAACAAAAAGAGCACTTATTGCAATTTTAATATTAAAATGCGTTTTTCACTCTCACAACTCTAGAAAATCCATTATTCTTTTTACTAACACTTGATATTAATTAAAAGGATTATCTTCTTGTTCTGTATTCGCTAGAGTAAGATAATTGGAAAATTAATTGAAAGTTGGTGAACCGCAGTTGCATTAAAATGTTAGCACTAATTCAAATAGACTTTTTTCTAAGATTGTGATCAAAATGATTTTAGTGCACTAGAAATTGCAGGGTTTGGGATATTGTGATTTTGTTAAAATAAATCTAAAATTAATTTGACGTTTTTAACTCAACTGGGATAAGCCAACAAGCTAAATTAAACGTTGCTTCTGAAAATAAAATAATCCATTTAGTGATGTTGAATTAACTTTCAACGTTTTTGAAACGTATTTATTTAATTATAATGTTAATTCCAATTTAATTACGCGAGATCTAAAAGCTATTAACATTGAGTAGTCTAGAAAACTAGAAACGAACCATTTTGAGTAATTCACCTCCAATAAATTTTCTCAAGTAAACTGTAAAGTTGGTGTCCATTTCTGTATGCTCTTCCGCAGCAGTACTCATTTCCGACAGTTAATGCAATCGAAGTTCATTCATTTGTTCTGTAAGAATCTCCCCATCTTACACAAGCTTCTGGGTTTTTGCAATTCTTCCGAAAATGACTATAATCATTACGCCTGAAACATTCCATAACTTCACTATCAAGTCCAAGTTAATTGACCCCCAGTCTAGTATTCTCTTAGTTGAGATTTCTGGAATTTTATTTCTTCACGACGAATTAAACATTATTGGTGTTATTTGGTTATCTTGTTCACATCGATCAGCATTGTTAGATCTCTATTGGTTCTGCATACAAAATCCTTGTCAGTAGTTAGGAGTCTGACTAACTTGTTGGCTTGCGAAATTGCTTTCGTTAATGAGCCTTCCATTCCCTAGATTTCTTACCGCTGGAAATCCATCTGTAATTAGCTTTGGAATCTTTCTTTCTTGGTCTCGTCACTATTTCCGTTTGTATCAAATTCTTTTTAGTTATTTGCTATCTTCCTTCATCACTTCGAGGTATCTTACTTGGACTCATTTCCTTTGTTCCTCAACTTACTTAATTTTTCTGTTTGTTTCCTGTAACTCTGTATCTTTTGCGTTAATGATACACGCATTGACTTGTTTTCGGCCTGGCACCATAAATGCTTCCGTTGCCTGCACTATCGTATCCTAATTATCGCGCACTGTTGCTTGATTCGCATTTGCGAACTGTGCTTCAGAATCCGAATCTTACAGTCACTCACTTGATAGTACTGTCCATTCCTTTCATTTATTATTGTTTCTAAAAGTTTACTAGAACAAAAAATCTTATCCAGATCCTTTTTTTCTTCTCCTTCTATTTCTCCTTCTCCCTGTTGCCGATTATTATCTCTGATGTTATATTACCAGACCTGTACATCATCATCTCAGTAGCTTCTGCAATGTCACTAATAATAATAATCGCTTATTTGTGGAAAAAGTTTCAAAGAAATAGGTCCCAAATAGGAACCTTGAGTTATGCCAGATTTTACTGTAATTCATGTTGGTTTATGTTGGTTGTTTTTGCTTTCTACCGTTTACGTATAAAAGTTATGGGTTTGCTAAGCTTGTTATACTGGGTGTCCCGCGACTCGACTGACAGCTTAAAGGTGTGTTCCTTAGGTAATTCCAAGTCGAAAATACCTAATACATATTTGTCCAAAACTTATTAGTAAAGGAGCTATGGGCGATATTAAATTCAAAAGAAGATGCGCAACAATTTAGCGTAACATTGTGTTTTATTAATAAAAAAATATGTTTAATTGAAGAGGTAGCTCTTTGGAGAGTATTAGGGTTTACCCTTAAGGATGTTGCTGCAGCTAAGATTTTATGAAGTAATTCATCTCTAGTGTGAGATTTCTCGGCATAAACTAAACTTTTCATGTATCCCCAAAGATAATAATCTGGAGGCGTTAGATCTGATGACGTCGGTAGCAGGAAACTGGACCTCTTCTTCCAATCCACCGGTTAGAAAAGTTGTTATTTAGATATGTTGTTACATTTCTACCAAGATGAGGAGGTGCACTGTCCTGCTGCAACCACATGTTTACTCTGTTCTGAAGAGGAACATCTTCCAATAATTCTGGAAAATCTTTGTGTAAGAAATTTAGATAATGCTCAGATGTTAAGCGTTCTTGAAATACGAATGACCCAATAAGTTGATTATTAAGAATGCCACACCAAATGTTTACCGAAATGCGTTTCCGCGATTTCAAAAGGATTTTCATGTGGCCATAAATGTGAATTTCGGGTATTCGTAATTCCATCTTTAGTAAACGTGGCTTCATCCGTAAACAGAATTTGTCGATGAAGCTGCCGGTGTTCAAACAACCAACGACAAAATCCACACGCGTTGCATAGTCTGCAGGCTGTAAAGCTTGGACAGATTGGATATGATTAGGATATAAACCAAAATTGCGTAATGTTTTCCACACTTTCATTCGAGTTTCTCTATATTCTCATCCCGATGCCATACTTGATTTACAGCGTCGACCATTTTAGATTTTCTTGTTCAGTCCATACTTTGTACTCTAGCGTTGCATATGGGCCACAGGTTCTTAATGGAATTGAGTTTTCTGGCCAGTCGAGAAGGGCGATGTTCTTGTCCTTAAAGTACTTCACCATCGTTTTGGAAACGTGGCATAGTGCTGAATCTTGTTGAAAGATCGGTCCAGCGACTTGAACTTTTTCCAGTTGTACAACCAAGCATTTTCCCAATGCTATGTATTTTTCGCTGTTCGTGATTCAATTGCCATAAGTTTTTCAGTGCCTATATATGAAAAATAAGTACATCACTGTTACAGGGTGTTTCGCCGTTTCTATTAGTTCGTACGAACTTTGATTGGATCTCATCAGAAAATAAGACTTTCCCCCAGTGGACATACTTTTTGGCCCATGAGAGCCGTTTTTCATCAGGGAGCTGTGAAAAGTTGTTTCTTCTGTGGTCTTATGGCTTTTCTGCCACCTTCCAGGAGTAATCTACGAACTGTAGAGTCGTAGATTTTTACACCAGCCTTGCTTGTTTGTCTGGGATTTACTTTACTATTTCTTAAAAGAAATGAACGTACCGCGGAGTTTTTCTTCCACAACTGATTCGGTCTCTCTTCTCTGTTTTATTATCTTGTTTACAGCTCACAGAACACTCTTGAGCAATGTTCGTCTGAGTCATTGACGTGAAGCATCGGTTAGTTATTGCAGCACCTATGACAAGTTGTATTATTTGTACATCCTTGCGCCAGCCTTTTTTGCGCTTCAATCAGGCTTTGTTCTCCATCCATCAGACCATCTGCAGTTGTTCACTACTCTATTAGCGGAGTTGACTTGGTTGCCTTCAGGAACCGTTTTGTTTCCGCTATTTGCTCTTGCTTTTTTGCTCTTTTTTTGACATTTTTCAAAGAAATCAAACTAGATCTACAGCTAAACCGACTACGCGGACGCTTTGTCCATTGTACCCTCTCCTTGGTTGCTTCTCTTTTAACTTGAAGGAGCTAATCTGGTTATGCCTCACATTAATATAAATGTACGCGGTTTGTTCCATAAATATACGTATAAAAGGTTGATTGATGGTGGCTGGCGGTGGGGTTTGGAAGAGCAGATCACCGGCTCTCCCCTACTCTCAACAACTCGTCCTAGACTAAGTATGAGGCGAAATGCTTCACTAATCAGCACGTGGCGTCAGCTGTTCACTGAGCCGCACCCTTTCAGCATAGAGCTCTTTCTCATTGAACAGCAACGCATCAACGTTCAAGACTGGGCAAGAACGACTGAGAAATTTCTGAGGCCTTGAAGGAAGTTTACGGAAAAGATACCT
>VTPC01007134.1:0-32584 GCA_011009095.1 Ignelater luminosus
GTCTTTGACGTAGCTTATTTATTCTACGTGGAGCTGGCATATTTTTCAAGCCAAACAATAATAAGCAAATATCGACTTAAATGTTTAAATTTTCGTAATTACTGATCTATTTTTATCCACTACGTTACAAATGGACGGTCTTATGCTAGGCGGATATAAAGCATATGTTTGATCACGAGGTGTACAAAATAGTTTTAGAATTGATCCTCTATGTAGTGTACATTTCAGCATAGGAAATTAAGTTTAAACCTTATAGGCCATTTTGTGGTTATTAGAAGCACCCTAATCTGACTTCTAAGGAATGCCTTTAACAGGCCATTACGGTAGTGTACTTGATAGAATACTATTAAGCGGCAAGATCAAAACGCAAGTACACACAACACAAGCAAACTGTATAAGTGATTGTTGCCTTTAGTAATTGCAGTTTTATATTGGGTTGCCTCTTGCTGCTATCAGCTTTGAAAAATATTTGTGTTAAAAACAAATTAAAATGCAAATTAGGGTACTAATTGGGTATCCGGTAGCTACTTGTATAAAAAATAAAAGACGATTTCATTAAAATTAGTTTTTAGTTACCAGTAATTATTATTTATTGAATGTTTTATTCGTTTTGCAGCGCAAATGTGCAATTGCATTAATTGCAATATTATTATCAGGTCATAATTTCCGTTTAATTAGTAATTTTTGATTGACTTTATCAAAGATAATAATTATTTAAACAAAAATGCATCTAATATTTGATGCTTGGCTGGACAATGTTAATACAAAAACTCATTAACACAAAATGTCAATGATTCGTAAATGTCAAATCGACAACAAGCTACAAAACGATTTTGACAAATGCGCTAATTTTCATACAAATACTTACAAAATAAAACTTCATCACGCTATTGTGTGGTTTTTGAAATATTGGCTACCTGTTGCAGCAAAAAAAAATTATTGAAATATCAATACATCCAATTAGAAATCATGAAAAGCTAATGTTAGTCGAAAATTGTTGTCAATGTTTTGCGACCATCCATGAATGAATTTTAACGTAGACCGGATTGTAAACACTTTAAAGCGATTTTGAAAGGGACCAATTAGTGTAATTATTAAAATTTTTAAAAACCTGTCTGGACATTTAAATGATGAGTTGTTTCGATCTATTTTTACTTTTAGAAACGGCTATCGATATTATGTGGGTTTTATAATAAACGTTTAGGGCAACACTAAAGTAATGATAATGGATACGGGCGGGCGTGTAATCCTAATCACACCATTATCCTCATAACGCCATTTATGTATTTTATTTATGCATGCCTCCCACACTTTGCCAATAGGTTATTAGTTATTACTGTTAAATAATTTTAAAGATGTAATCTGTTAGTGACAAGTAATTTTTCTCAGCAATAAAATTTGCAATCGTAGTTCTCTGAAGTGAAGCACTAGGAGCATTATAAATTATAATAATTCTTTTATGATAATATCTTAGAATTTATTATAAAGTTAATAGCAACTTTTAGATACACAGGCCGAGAAAATTCGTAAATAATCCTGCAAATGTGATAAATGCATACAAAGATAAATTCAAGATGGTTGTAACCTAGAAAAGCAGCAACTAAGATAAGGAAAGAAACGCAAGAATAAGCAAATGTGGTATTTTCAAAACCTGATAAGAAGCATTTCACTGTTGAATTGTTTAGAGGTCCGCATAACCCGAGAGTTCTGTAGAATACTTTCATGGTTTCCACAAAACTATTTGGTTTAATTTTAATTTCTGTAAGTTTTACCATTTTCCTTCATCGGGCAACCACATACAGTTAATTAGGTTTTCAGTTTAATTTAGTAAGTGAAGCTGACTAGAATGTTTGAAAGCCTCATCTACTTTTATGCTTTAGAAAACTGTCGCGACTTTAGAAATGTTAAATAAGTATATCTCCAGAAATCTCAAGGATCAATACTCGTATCGATTTTGGGTAAATTAATAAAAATTAAGAATTTTTTTGATATCTCGATCCTTCTTTACGAAATTAGCTGTGAAATTGAATACTTTATAAAAAATATGTTTTCGTCAACCATTAGAATGCTTTATGCTAACAAGAGAATGACGTACAGCAATTGTTTTGCTTGAATTACAAAGGGTAAGTCTCGTACTTAGGTACTTGCATATGCTTTATCTATGTAAAATAATACTTCCCCAAAGTAGAAAAAGTTCTGCTCCTAAAAAACTCTTAGATGTTTTCCTTTTGTCTTCAAAACGAGCTTTAAAAAATCTAAGTTAAGGCATTGTCAGTTTACCCTGGAATCTTTGCTAATTAAACTCTGCGCCGTAAAGTCAAAATTTCAATTACTTAAAATCCAGCAAGGGAGACTTTTTCAAGTTTACTATTCGCCAAACTATGCTAGTTTGAATTTTGACAAAAAATCATACAATACAGAAAATTAGACAACCTCGAGATATTTCTCCTCGATATATCATCAGGTTATTTAAGTCCAGTGAAAGCAAGGATTTAGAATTCCACGAGATAATGTTGAGGCGAGGGTCTTTCGAAAAAGAATATTTAGTCTGATTCTGTAATAGTGATATTTCTGTCTAAATGTTTCCCTAGTTGAGAAAATTCAAAACGTGGAAGATCTCCTCATTGAAAACTAACCGACAGTCGGTGTCGACAAACTTATGCCTGAAGGTCATATAACCGATCTCTCGAGCATCACCGACGCTTGTTTTTCTAAGAGACAAAGAAAAGCAGAAGCTTAGAAATTGCAAAAAACTTCCAATTCAATCAGACTTGGCAATTCAGAACATTTGCCGCAAACAGAAATTCCATCTCCGATTAATCGTCTAACAGCAACGAGTTCTCACAAATAATCGCTTCTTTGTCTTAGGAGCAAAAGGCAACTTTTCCCTTCCACTTACGCGAAGAGCCATCTTTATGCAATTTTCCCAGTCAGATCTTGCCATCGCCAAAGCTAAAGACCTTAGACCATCATGGTATAACCAATGTTGGAACTAAGGTATCAGGGTTTCAAGGAGCCTTGTGACAGCATGAAAGTGTCTCATCACATCTATTAGTTAACGCAAGACCAAGCGCTCAAGGTCTTGTTACTGTATTGCGGTTCTACCACCACTGCTTCTCAACCAGTTGAAGAAAAGATCACAGACAAAACAAATTACATTTACGAGAAGTACTTTAGCTTTGAGTCAAAAGAAGATCTCAGTTAGTCAGTACCATGAATTCCAACGTTTTGGATAGTTGCAGGTAGTGTAAAGAGCGCTGAGTCCCATCACACGAGTGACTGTATGAAACCAAAACACATCTACTACATGTGCCAATTGTACAAAATCGCATTTGGTCAGTTTCAAGCGAGATTGCCGCTTTTACTAGTTGGGACTGTACCACCTCTTTACTTTAAATATACAATCAAAATGTACACAAGAGAACCCAATAAATGACTCAGACTATTTTAAATGATCAAATTGAGGATCTTCGATTAGATTTTCTGTCTATCTTTAAATCGTAAGACGCTTTGTCATCCAAGATTCAATGTATTAAAACAGACAATAATTGACCAGGTGGTTAAAGGCTGATAAGGAGGCAGCATGACTTGCCGATGATCATACCGTAACAAAACTCTGAGTCGGAGATTTCAGAAATGAAATTCAGCTCTATCGGCAAATTTTACTCTCACGTCTTCAAAGGTATTTGCCACGTTACTACTGGGTACATCGCATAAAACAGATATACGTGATGTAGCAAACGAGAAAAGATGAATGGCGAGTTTCCGGCGCCAAACAAACTGGACCAAATGGGCTAAGGGAATAAACCTTTACTAGTCCAGCCAATAAGTTGGGAAAAAAAACCGAATAAAAAAAAGATTCAGCTCAAATTTAAAAAACCTTTTTTGCAATGAGTTCTATATCACCCTAGGATTATTCATGACTATTGAGATCTCCCCCCGCCCTACCCCTTCTGCCCCAAATTGCGAAATCAACCCTTTTAACCATCCCCTTTCCGAAGATTTTCTTTTATTTCTGGAAATGTGTGAATTTTAGTTCAAAAATGGCTTCTGGACGGCTTTTTAGGTCGCTTATTACGAATCCGGCATTAGTCTTCCGGCAAAGTAAACCTGGCCGTAGAAAAACAGAAAATGTGGCCTAATTTCTGAAAAACTTTTTGTGTTTGTGAAAATTTTAAATTTTAACTCGAAGGTTTTTTGAATTTCACCTCGAAAACGGGTACTAGATAGCTGTTTGGGTCGCTGATCACGAATCCGATGTTAGCGTTCCCGAAAAACCATCCTGGCCGTAAAAAATTGGAGAATTTCGCCATTTTCTTCATTTTTCTCATGTTTAACCGCTCTTAGGTGGCAGTTCATCTCGCTTTCGATGTAGTCGACATGTTTGGAATCAGTTTTCACTGTTGCAGTAAAAATTGCAAAAAACCCGTTGAAAATCATTGGGAAATCTTCAAAACAAACGTGTTTCATGTCGATTTCAGGGTAATAGCATGCTGCCACTTCGAAAATAACAACGAAAACATCTAGAAAAAATACAGCTTTTAAGAAAACTCTTTATATTCGCGCACCCCTTCAGATATGTATGTATAATACATAGACTATAAGAAGAATGGATAATGAATCAAATTAGAGGAGCAACCTGGAATGGAAGAAAAATATCACAAAAGGAAACAGAATTAGTGAGAATACTGAAGAAACGTAAAATAGATTTTCAATCGATCACAGAAACGAAGAAAAAATTAAAACAAAATAAATATTTAGATGATTACATAATGTAATATAGTGGAGTAAACCAAAGGAAAGAGTAAGCAAAGGAGTAGCTTTATTTATTAACAGACATTTGGAAAACAACATAATAGACTACAAATATTGCAATGAAAGGTTAATAACAGTCAGACTAAAGACAGGGAGAGGAAAAGTCACCATTATTGCAGCATATGCTTCGGAAGAAGGTAAAACCGAAAAAAACTATAACTTTCTAGGAAACTCTTCAAAAAATATTTAACATATTTTATAACTCGGACCAATTGTCATTGATGGGAGATCTAAACGCTGGGGTTGGAAAAGATTCAATCTCTAATATGATAGGATCATACAGAGAAGATACTTGTAATGAAATTGGGAAAATGCTCAGAGACTTTGCAACGTTTAACAGACTAAAAATGACAAATACGTTTGTTAGAAAAAAAGACATACATACATGGACAATTAGTAATTACAGATTCGTTAACAGATTATATTATTAGAAATAAGAAATTAACTGGACATGTAAGAGATACAAGAGTATTTAGAGGAGAAGACATAGGTTCCGGTCACTTTCTAGTAATCTGCAAAATAGATGCATATGCAAAATGGAAAAAGATTAGTAAACTGACACAAGGGCAGATACAAGAACAAGTATATAAAGTATGCCCACTACAAGAAGAAAAGCATCAAAAACATCTATCAGAAAAGGATAAAGAAAAAAACTAATAAAACTAAAAACTAAAGAAAATAGTAAATGAGGCTTCGCTAGAGCCAATGGGTACAAAAAGAAAACCCCAAAGAAAAAAAAAGACCTAAGAATACAGACGGAAGAAATAGATAAAACAATAAATGAAAAACAAAAAGAATATAAAAATTTTCTTAAAAATCCGTCGGAAGAAAACAAGGAATCATACAGACAAAAAAGAAATCATGCAAAGGAAATAGTGAGAAAAGCACATAGAGAATCATGGGATGGATTGATTAGCACCATAGGAAACGATGTACATAGAAGACAACAGATGGCATGTAAAATAATGAAAACATTAAATAAGTCAACCAAAAAGATGATATAAAAAAAGAAGAATTGATCAAACACTATCAAAATTTATTGTAGGATAAAGATGCAGAAAAAGAAAAAATAGACGAAGCTGATAGGAAAGGCTTAGATGATATAACCTTAGAAGAACGGACTGAATCCTTGAAAGAAGCTAAAACTTCACCTGAGGTTATAACATTTCTTCAATATGCGTTGGAAGCTGAGCGTCATACCAACAGATTGACAACGAGCTAAAGTGATATCATTTTTTATAAAAGGAAACGGAAATAGCTGCAAAAATTACAGAGGAGTAAATCTAATAGATTGAAGCCTACAAAGTATACGCAAAGATCCTATATAGAAGTCTAAAAACAACAGTGAAAGAAAAGACAATAAGGAACTTATATCACAATACAAGAATAACTCTAAACTTTCAAGGAAGAACCAACAAGCGATATAAACACAAATAAAGAAGTACATCAAGGATGTCGTCTCTTGCCCACCATAATACGAAAACATGAAGAGAAAAGAATCCAGTTGTAAGAAATGAAGTTTTTGAGACAAGTTAAGGGTTGCAGTCGAAGAGATATGATAAGAAATCAAGACATCAGGAAGGAATTGCAGATTTACAGTTTAAATGAAAGAATAAAACAAAATAGAATAAAGTGGAACAAACATTTAAAAAGAATGAATACAGATAGAATACCAAAGCGAGCAAGAGAGTACAAAGCAATAGGAAGAAGAAGTTTAGGTAAACTAAGAAAACGGTGGGCACCGTACAGGCTTAGTGAGCCTAATACAGGAAGTGAAGAAGAAGAAGAAAAGAAGAACAATTAACCAAACGCAATTGAAAACCTACAGACGTAGAAAATTAAGGTATTTCATAAATTCAATAAATTAAACGTTCAGCAACGTAAACAATTATTGGCCAGAGTCACATATTATCTTTTGAATACTTTACTACAAAATTTGTTATCCTTTGTTATCTTCTAACAGTTACTACAATTAGAGTTTGAGCCATTTTTGCATGCAAAAGTTTAAGAAAGTAGCTTAACAATAAATGCAACACTATCCAGGTAGATTCTGTGAGGATCTCTTGGAGAAAATGAATTCATTGTCAATGAAAAGCTTGACCTTAATTATTTCTTAGGAATTTTCAGTATTAACAAAATCTGAACTATAAAGAAATGCGTGATGCTAAATTCTATGTAGAATATCTTTGTTTTCCAATACTAAACACTGCATTGGGTACATGTAATAATATTAATAATAATAATAATAATAATTTCTAGGTATTGCTTCACTGATAAGACTTGATAGCTAGATGTTACCTTAAGCTGGACAGCTACAGGTATGGACATTGTGTTCGAGTATCAGATATTGTTATGTATTACAGCCTTACAATCTCCAAAAAACATCCACTTGCTGGCCTAGGATTTTTTGTAAAGAACAGAATAGGAAACTGTGATTAAGATGGTGCAATGTTAAGTAAAAGCCGGTTAAACTTTGTTCTTCTAGCAAGCTAATCTAAAAGTGCACAGACACTTTTTCTTGTACATTACATCTCTAGAAACAGCTAAATAGATTAAATCAACCTGGATTTTTATATTACCGATAATAATTAAGTATATCGCAGAATACAGAGAATTGTCAATCAGACATAATACGCTATAAGCTACAGTAAAGTAAGCAAAGTAGATGGCTTGGAGTTCTGCAAAGCTGAATTAGAAAATATAAATGTAGGTAAAGCGCCTAGTTGGTAAAACTTCTAACGACTATATCATGATAAAAAAAAAGTTAAAAAGGGAAGTACACACAACTAATAGAGAAAAATGTGTCCATGCCAATGTGCTATAGAGAGGACATTTCTTTCAGTAGTTTAGTGCGTCTATGTCGTAGAAAAGGTTTTTGCGGCAATCATTCGTTTTCCATTTTGGAGACATTAACTTTCCTGAAAGAACTTGACCTAATTCTGATTTTTTCTTGTGGGTTTACCTTAAACACAAAATGTGTCAATGTAAACTGCGCACTATAATCTACAATCTGAATAAACTGCTTTCTGTATTTGCACTTACTACAACCTTTTGTATTTTATTCTTAGTAGATATCTATGTACATTCATCTGACTCATTCCCAGAAATGCCAGTACTTGCTGGTGAAGAATTTTCCAGGATGTATATTAGTACGACAAGAACAGGCAACAAGCCCAAAGATAATTCTAATGCAATTTTAAACGAAAAAATTAACAAAGTTTAAAATATCAGAAGCTATTACCAGTAGCCTTTTCTCTCAGAAATATTGTTCTGCCTTCAACAGACATCAAGGTATTTAAAGGTACACATTTGATTGTTTATGGATGAAATAATTAAGAAAAAAATAATAAATTGACTTTGATTTTTGAGTCTTGTTTTACTTTTTTTTTCTTTTTTTGTCAACAGTATCTGGCTCTTATTATTCACTACTACCTAATTTGTTTTTGCAATTTGCGTTTCACGCGAATACATTCAGTCTCTTTAATGTTTTCTTTTGAAATTTTTTCTTCGCGTTCTCCTCCACTTAGTACTTAATTCCTTTCACTGCTGTTTATTTTAATTTGCTTAATGTATACGCATCACCTTTCATTTCCTTAAAAGTGACCTTTTACTTTATGCGTTGAACGTCTACAATATAATTTGCTACTAAATATGAAAATCCACACGAGTGTTTTTACGAAAAACTCTAGTTTTGTTCTTCCCCAGAATTGTGCCTTTTCTAAAAGCAATATTTATTTAACTGAGTTAAAAGTTTACCCTGCTAATGTAACCATGCCTTTGATCCCATACAATTTTCTATCAGGCTTATTATTATGTCTATTTATTATTAATCATAACTATTATAACTTAAAACAAATATAATACTCTATTAACATAGTCGACTCGACCCTGTGGTTGACGTTCCAAACAACTAATAATCAAAATGCGGGAGCGTTAAAATGAACCTTTACACTAACGTGAAGGGTTGAATAAAGGCACAGAACAGTAAACAAAGATTTGATAAAATTGAGAACACATCCACGAAAGATTAGCCTAGATTGAGCTAACGTATCCTTATAGGATAAGGTAATCGCGACCTGCATATTTATGTTAAATTAGTTAGCTCTCTCTACACTCTACATCTGACATACTATGCTAGTTGGTGTCTATAGAAAATTAATTTTTTATAAATTCTCATATTGGTCGCAATAAAATAAATTAAAAAAATAAAACTAATAGATTTTACAACACATACAAACAGTAATTAAAACAGCAGAAATAAAAAGCTGACTGTTCTCTACGTTTTTGAATATTGCAAGCGATTGAATGAAAGCAAACTTTTTGTTTCCAGTTTTGCTGTACTCTGAACAATTAACTTGAAATATGTCGTAATGTTGTTAGATTGAGACAAGAGTTTGAAACGTGCATATTGTTTATGATAATAAGAGTAACTTGAAAGATTAGATTTATGTATTTATTGATTAAGTAAGACACATTGTCAAAAAAAGTTATTTGTGAAGCATACATGCCTTGTGCCCAGAATAACACGATGCCAATAAAACAATTTCTAATTGGTTAACTGTAAAGATCAATCAATTAGAAGCGTAGCTTCTTTAGCATCGCGTTATCGTGATTACTGGTCCTGGACAGAAGGATGGGTTCCACATTGGTAAAAATCATCAGCCAACAGATAGTGCCAGATTTAGTCAAAATCGCCGCCTATTACATCAACCTTCGCTAACGCTTGGTGCGGTTGTTTCATTTCCCCAAAATCTGAACTCGCGTTTTTATCCTCTCATAAATTGACAGCGATGTTTGTCATTGATGTAGAGGTTATGTTACTGTTTGCAACTATGAGAGCAGGCAGCAGATGGTAGCACTGTCCTCAGAAACTTTCTGGACAATCGACAGCAAACGGCGATTTTCATAAACGCAAAGAGAGCTGTTTTAAAAGCACAGTTACTAACCTTGGACACAACTATTGACACAAATAGCTTTCTAGCTATAAGATTCTAAGGCCCACTTTTACAACCATTAGACAACTTTACCAAAGGTATTATTGCCAAAAAGAACAAGTTATACAATAACAGGTTAGCATAAAAATAACATAAAAATAAGAATAGACAACTAAGAAGGAAGATCAATATTGCTAAAAATCAATTTTGGGAACAAACATGTAATCAAAGTCTGATCGGGGGAGCCCGATCAACAGAATTCTTGAGAACTATCAAGCAGCTGAAATCCAACAAAACAAGCAAAACGTGCAACCTAATAAAAATTGAAGAATGAGAAAACCACAATAAAACCTTGTTAACTGAAAACTGATACACGGAGAACCCCTCAGCTCAACAATGAAATCAATCATCCGACAACCACATAGTGGTGAATGAAAAAGATGTTGAGGACCAAATAAATAAAATGAAAAATGGGTGATTCCTAGAGCCCGAAAACATCCCGATCGAACTAAACAAATATGCAGGTCGTCCAATCATACAGAGACTTACTAACCTAATCAACAGCTGCTATAAATTGATCAGAGCAACCGAAGAATGGAAGGTGGCATGCACAATATCCATTTTTAAAAAGGGTAATAGAAAGGATCCTGGGTGCTATAGAAGTTTTAGCATGACCTGTAGCGCTAGTCGCTTGTACAGACAAAATTTTGGAGAATAAAAATAAAATTAGTGAAGGGCAGAGTGATTTTGTGGCTTGTCGGTCATGTTCAAACAACCTAGTTATAATTCAGCAACTAGCGGAAAAAAGAAACATCAATTGAAAAACAAGTTAATTTAGCCTTTATTGATTTAGAAAAGCCGTACGATTCTATATCGTGCCAGAAACTTTAGAGGGCACTTAACACACTGCATATTGATAAACGGACGCTGGTAAAAATCCAAGAACTATATGAGAACAATACATCCATCATCAAAGTGGAAAGGATTCTCTCTAAACCTATCCATACCACCAAGGAATTGAGACAGGGGTGTAGTCTGTTCTCATTACTGTTCAACCTGTATGTGGAAGTTGCAGTGAGCAAATGGAAGAGAAACTGTGAAACTGTGAAGGTATGGAAATACCAATAGGAGCAGACCGATATACACGTTAAACTTTGCAGACGATCAGGTGGTCATGGTTCAAGAATTTTCTGACTTGGCATTTAGGATCAGGAGGCTATACGATGAATAAAAGAAATGGGATTTGCAAGTTAGCTTAAAGAAAACAGAATACCTGGTCATTAATAGCGACACAAGTTTTGACATGTTAATCGATGACAACTTGGCGGTCAAGCAGGTTAACGAATTTAAATATCTTGGTGCTTTAATCGACAGGAATGGCCTTGAAGAAAAGGAGATTAAACACCGCATACAAGAAGGCAGAAAAATTTTAGGATGCCTCAACCCTATATGGTGGGATAAAACCATCACAAACCAAACAAAGAAACGTATCGGTAAGACAATTGTGGAGTCAGGTGTCCTGTATGAATCTGAATTATGGATAATAAACGCAGACGTCAAACGCCGATTGAATGCTATTGAAATGGACTACTTGAGGCGTAGTTCGAGAATATTAAGACTGCAACATATAAGAAATAAAAACATACGGAATCGGATGAAAGCAAACAAAACAATGTTGTATCGAATCGAAAACAGAAATCTGGAATTGTTTGGACATCTTTTGAGAATGCAAAAAATCAGATGGCTTAAGAAGATGTTCCAGTGGGTACCCCCTGGCAAGAAAAAACGTGAATGGCCAAGACAATCATGGAACGAGGGGGTTAGACAAGTTATAGAAAGAAGAGACCTAAACGAAGACATGGCCTAGGATAGAGAGGTTTTGAGAAGCAGATTGAGAAGGCAGCCCCTTGCTGTAGATTAATTAATACACAATGTATAATTGATCAAACGCAATAAAGAGAAATTATTGCCATGGATACAATTGTGAAAATGACAAACAACAGTTGTATCCACGGCAATAATATTTTTGATAATGTTATCCAACGATTGTAAAAGTGAGCCTAAACTGCAAAGTAAAATATTAAATATTTGAAGAAAATCTGTCCAATTCAATGCGCGAAGCTATATCATTATAACTCTTACTTTATTATTAAGCAGATTAAGACAAAAATCCGATTTTGCAAAAGAAAACTACATGGTAACATTAATGTATTTGTGAACTGCACCAATAAATCCAAAATATTAGTTCTAATTCTCTATAATTTGTAATTGTGAGTGCTTAATCAGGTTTTTTATATCTATTTACATTTATCAATATATATAGCATTTTTCTCAACAAACTGTCGCTAAAACAACTTTCCTTATAATCTAATCTACGTCTTTTTCTTATTTTAAAGATATTAATTTGTAAATAAGAAACGCCTTTTAACCCTCAAAGACAATTTAAACTCAATTTCAAAACTTGTTGCCAAAACTAGCTATCCTGGTTTACAACATCGTAACTTCAATTAATGACTAACTAATGGACGGCACCACTTAAGTAGAGGGCCATTGTCTGTAAATGGAAAAAAGGGACGACCGCCGTATCAAGCATCAGCAAAGGTCGATGTAGCAGGACATGTCAAGATGTCTCAGAATGTCGGAATAGAATGAAAATTTAATACTTACAGTCAAAGTAGTTAGACTGAATTATAAATATACAAATATGAAAATTTACAATGTTTATTATCACTGTCTTCTCAGTTAGGTCAGTTGTCACCTAATCTAGAAGGCTGTGTTTCTTATTGGTTCTGATGACGTGCTTTACTGTTGCAGCAACAGTGCTGTGTTCACTCTCATACTAGCTTTTAAATTTCCAATAGAGGTCGCAACGATTGTATTTTTTTCAATATCAAAAATCTCTCTACACTGTTTCTAACTTAACTTATCAAAATCATAGCGAGTGTTTACCTAAAAACAAGATGGACAGACTTATTTGATGTGTTTAGTTATTCAGAACTGAATAATTAATGAGAGACAGTAAAGAACATAGAAAATAAGTCCATTCCATCCGTATTAAAAGTTGTAAAAATTTTATGGGTGCATTCTATATCTGATGACGAAGTAGATAAATATTGCAGTAAAAGCAAAAAAAAACACCAAGAACGCCCAAAAACAGTATAAAATATACCGAAGACAAGATGGATAAAATGATTAAAATGCTAATCAATCTAACAAGTGATATGAAGGAGATAGAAGATGAGCAGAGAGAATACAAAAATGAATTAAGAGGGCTCAGAGAGGTAAACGAAACAATAAAACAAGAGAATAAGGCCCCGGAACAAAGAAAAACATGCAAGAAAACTAGGAGACAAAATTTGTTTAGTCGGTTTAAACAATTCGACTGATAAAGAAACAATAATAAAGAATAAAAACAAGTTGAAACAAATAAAAGACATGAAAATGTTATTAATGATGATATATGAGTCCACCAGAAAGAGAAGTACAAGGAATAATAAGCAAAAAGGCCAAGGAAGAAGAAGTAATGGAAATAAATGTCAAGATATGTTTCCAAAAATTGATAATAAACGAACAGGAGTAGACATAGAATAAACATTTAAACAGTTTTGAAAAAACTAAAAAAAAACTAAAAAGATCAAAACCAAAGAATTAGGAAACGCAAAAAGTAATGAGTCAGGAAAATGGAAAAAGGTTACAAAAGATAAATATGGACTTGGAATGTAAGAGGTACTCATAAATCTGGCAGACTAGAAGAACTAACAAGAGAAATAGAAAAGTATAATTTGGATTTTGTGGCAATACAAGAAACGAAACAGCTAAGGACCAAAATCGTAGAAATAGACGACATAACCTTTTGCAAAAGAAGTGGGGAGGTAGAATACTAGGAGTAGGATCTAATGCTATAGAAAAACCTAAAGAAGCGAGTGGTGACATTTAATCCAATGTTATATATTATGTTTTATAAGGTTAAAAAGGCAGCAAAGAAATATTAGTATAATAAACGTACACGCCCTCATCAATAATGCAAAAGAGGAAGAGAGGACAAGTTTTACAAAAAATTGGAGAGTGAGTATGAAAGACTCCCAAAACGAGATATTAAAATAATAATGAAGACTATAATAAAAGTAACAAGAAAATATAGTAAGCATAATGAAACGAATAACAATGGAGAAAGGTTGATAAGTTTCACCATGGAGAGGCGAATGGTCATGAAGAGCACACAAATACGACAAAAAGAAATCCATAAAGGTACCTGATAAGAAAACAGTCAACAACATAGACCATATACCTATAGAAAAAAAAGATATAAACTGTATTACAAGAATAAGGAGCATGAGAGGGGCGGAATGCGATTTGGATCACTTTTAGTAAAGATAACATGTAAAAATGCTTGAAATAGAAAAAGAGACCAAAAAATAAGCAATAAAGAAAAAAGACAGTTCAATTCAAGCCTGCTACAACAAGAGCAAATACAAAATGACCATAAACAGAAAATAAGTGCAGGACTGGATACAACTAGAAAAGATAAAGAGGTAGAAGAAGTATGCAAAAACTATTAAAGAAGTACTTATAGACGCAAACAAAGCGGTTATAGCTGCCAAGAGTAAAAAACAAAGTTGGTATGATGAAGAGGGCGAGAAAATGACAGAATTAATAAGAAAAATCAGACAAAATATGTCAACTTCCAACACCGACAATAATAAATAAAAGTACCAAGAAACAAGGAAAGAAGAAATTATATAGAAAGAAAAAAGAAAATATAATATAAGTAAATTAATGGAAATTGAAGAGAAATTCCAAAAGAAGGAAATAAGATCGTTTTATCAGGAAGTTAAAAGAATAGAAAAGGGGTCCCGGAGTCACTGTGCTCTTATTGAAAACAAAGAAGGTATGCTAATCAGTGAGGCAAGAGAAATAATGGAAAGATGGAGAAACTATTTCCAAGAACTATAACATCAAGGGGAAGAGGAACAAAATAAAACAGCTCAGGAATAATAAAAGCCCAGTAATAATTGAAATAACTACAGAAATGCTAAAAGCAGGTAGGCATAAATTACATGGACGAATGTATGACCTTATCAAACGAATTTGGGAAGAAGAACAAATGCCTGACGCCAAGACAAAAGCAAGCCTATGTTCCATATATAAAAAAGGAGACAATTTGCCATGTAAAAACTATAGAGGAGTTGTATTGCTGGAAACGTGCTATAAGATACTTGCACAATGAATAAGGAGCAGACTAAACGAATACCCAGAAAGGAAAGTAAGGGAATACTAGTCAGGGTTTAAATATAACCAATCGGTAACTGACCAAATCTTCGCATATAAGCAAGCATATAACCGAATTAACAGAAAGCAAATGTACCAAATAATGAGAGAAGTGGAAATACCAAATAAATTGATTGCCCTTACAAAAATGACCTTATAGAAAACAAAGCACAAAGTGATCTGGAAAGGATATAAATCAAATGAATGTGAAGTAAAAAAAGGGCTAAGATAAAGCGACCCGGTATCGACCGTACTTTTTAATTTAGACTTAGAAGGAATAATCAGAAAAAGTAAGGTTAAAACCAACGAAACAATACATAAAAATGAAAATCAGTGCTTAGCCTTTGCTGATAATTTAAAAATAATAAAAAAAAAAGAACGAACTAGTACGGGTTGTAAGAAGAATAGCGGAAGAGGAATAAAGATTTTGCTTAAAAATAAATCAACAAAAACCAGTTTATAAGAAATAGCGAAAGGAAGTAGTAAGTACGGAATGCTGAAACCATTAATGAGATCAAATTTTGCTTCAAGCAAAACTAAAGAACGAATCTATAGGACAGTGATACGAGCCACAGTCACATATGCACGAGAAACGGGGATAATTAAGAAATCAGAAGACGAAAAGACAGAACGATGGAAAAGAAAATGTTAAAGGCAATACATGGTGAAATTAATAGATGGAGGAGAAGTTTTATATACTGAGCCTAAAATAACAACATAAATATAAAAGCACGAAGAATTAGATGGTTGGGACATGTAGAAAGACTAGAGGAAAATAGAATGCCAAAAAATGGTGCTAAGGAGATGGTCGATAAGAAAGAAAAGAAAAGGAAGGCCCCGGAACAGATGGCTGGAAAGTGTAAAAGACAACTTGTTGGCGGTCCAACAATACAATGGTTGTCAGTTTTACTACTACTATTTCACATTTTAATAGAACAAATTTCAATTTGAATTGACTTTTCAATTACAAGATGTTTTAGAAATCAATTAATTGGGGGTTTTAGAAGAGAAATAAAATAAAAAATAAATAAAAATTATATGTCAATTATTAGCTTTTAATTACTTTCCGAATGTGCGATTATGCTTAGACGAGAAATTCTTGCGTTCTAGATAAATTTATGCATTGTATTTGACATATTTGTGAATATTTTTATTTGTTAAATCAGAACAGTACTCTTTCTTCATATTGAATACAAAGAATTAGGAGTTTTTATTAAACAAATATTGAAAACAATGGATGGATCACTTACTGGTACAAAATGCACATTTCGATAAATTGTTTTTTTTGAAATATAAAACTAAACATTTTATAACTTTTGATAATAAGTATGTTTATCATTTTATATGTCACTGTTATACAGAAAATTTCATTAATAAATATTATTTATTTTTAAATCTAAACGAGTTTGAATTTCAAATATTGTTTAGGTGGCAGGGTATTGGTGCTTTTACCCTATGTGTAGAAAGTCACTAAACCTAACAACCAACGCGACGGCAAACTTTTTAAGTTTTTCATTTTTGATGATTTTTAGATAATAGCAGTAGTCATGGTAATATGGTTGATCAAAACTTCTTTTAGAGCACGAGGGAGATTACTAGAAGGCTAAAGCACGAAGTCTTGATTTATTCTAATTATGTTTATTTTGTAACCATTTAAAGCTAAACAAAGACAGTCATTGTTACACCAGATTTCGTCCGAAGACACGCAAACTATAAGCGACCTGAATTATGCTGATCAAAATGAAATATAAAAAAGCTTTTGAGATCAGACACTTAACTGCAGAGAGCAACTGTAGAAAAGATCACCGTTTACTACAGAAAATGCAGCATGACTTTTAAAATAGTACATACCTATTAAGGCTGACAAAAATTGGCAAAGGAATAATTACTGTGAAGGTTCTTTCCGACTATTAATGTGAAGTTCAGTACGGTTATTACAAAGTACATTATTCTAGGAGTAGTTTTTGGAATTTGAGCATCGAAAAGTATTGCATATTATTAGTGTTATACATTCAGTAGAGAAAAAAAGCCAATATTAAACGAAATGAGTTTAAGAAAAGAAACCGGAAAATGGAAAAATAGCTAGAACAACAATTTGAAGATAAATACCAATACAAAAAGGAGAAGTGCAATTACTAACCTACAATCAATCTTTTAGGCTGTAACGAGTATAATACGGCCATAAATGTTAAGTGCAGTACCGAAATATGAATCACACACAAAGATGTATGAGGAAAGATTAAAAAATTTCCAGAAGTTATTGTTATGTACAAGACAAGCGACGTATTTAGAATATAAAATTCTTAATTTTAAAATTCAAACAGATTTATAACATTTCCGAAATTATCTCTGAATTTCATCTTAAATCTGTTTATGCCCTCTCTTGATTAGTCTATGTAACTTGCTGTGCATTAATTACTTAAGCAATTTTTAATTAAGTTTTGGAATGTTCAACTAATTTACGGGAACATATTTGTCTTTACTTAATTTTCTTGAAATTTGTTATACCAAGAGAAAATTCCATCTTCTAGTCTTCGAACGCTTGCCTTTAAGTGTTCGGTAATATTCAAATTAAAAGTAAGTAACTGATTTCGACAGTTTCATTAAGGTTTTTAAATTGCTTCTTTTAAAATCTCCATTTTGTTTAAAGAATTATGTAGTGGATCCTATTTGGAAAGTAATTTTAATGAACAATCTGACGGGTGATTTTAATGATAATTTCTGTGAACACAAAAGATCTTTTGTACCTACATATTATAATTCCTCTGGTTGCGATTCAAGTCGGTTACAATCTTTTTGTAATTATTATCAAGTAAAAGCGTTTACATTTTCTGGAACTGTATTCAAAAAAAAAACACGGAAAATTGTCTGTTGTATTAAAAAAGAATCTTTTAAGAAAGATTCACGTTCGACAATAATGAATAGCCATCACTAATGGAAATCTCTTTGCAATAGAAGAAATTTTAATTTTTTTTTCGATTTCCTAAATTGAATTTGTATGTTATTTTAATGTACTAAATGTAAATAATAGTAAATGAAAAAAATCTATTTTTACAAAAATACATTTTTAGGAATTATTCAAGCAATTTTTGATATTAATTTTTTTTCGAAATATTCAATTCTTGGGATGAAATAAATTAATTAAATGTAAAATTTTCAAAGAACCAGTTTATCAAACGAAAACCATTTCTGCGTATATTTTTATACTTAAACGTAATCAAATCATTATTGGTTTACAATATCAATATTATAGAACAACCAATCAGCCGTATTCACAAAACATTGCGCACATGCTTGCTACCGAAACAAATTGAATTGGATTTTATCCTGTATTTTCCGCCGCATCAAATTTTTAAGATTCACTTAATGTAGTCACGATAAAAAAACTTTTGAAAAGCACTTTGCTTTCCTTGCTATATTTTTAAATTAGTTCTCTCTATTATTATGTAAAATAAATTGAATTAATTTTTAGAAATATTTTGATTAATTTTGAAAGTTCGTTAGCATTTCAATGTATTAGGTATAGAAATATATTTTATAAGGAAATAAGTTGTTAAGGGTTAATGTACGCGCTTCAATTCTATACAAATGGTATTCTTTGTCAAAAGCTTAGAAATGCTTTATAAATGGTGCGCACAGCTAACTTTTGAAGAAATATCTAAAGTCCTCATTTTTCCAAATAAGTCGTTTTAAGAAAAATCTTTTTATTGGCACTAATTTAATAAACTAATAATAAAACTTTTTTATGTTCTTTTAAATGTTTCTATGTAACAATTATAATTTTTATTTTAATTTAAAAACAAAACAAATAACTACAATAAGTACACAAATTCAAAAAAAGCTTACATTTTCCGATAATATTAATAATATTTAGAATATCCAGAATGAGCTTTTGGGAATCATATGCGATCTAAAAGTCGTATAAAAATGCACCACGTTCACTTGAAATAGAATCGTTTGAGTTCGCGGGGTTGACTTCTACATTCGCGCCTGCACGTATCTGCTTTTATATAGGGTGTAGATGGATGCGCAAACGCGATTTGTACATGTGGGTGGTCTGTAGTATTAACTTTATATACATTTTTTGTCTGATAGATAAATTATGTACTATATAGCAAACCTGCTGCTGCATCCTGCAGGAGATAAGAACTTTCTAAAAATAACGGAATTACACACATGGAAGATTTTTGCTGTCTGACTTTCTGAGAAACTTGAGAATAAGAAGTAAATCGTATTAAGTTCTTATCGTAAATCTCTTTCAAATAATTAGGTGTTTGCTGTTTCTGTAAAGTTATTAAATATTTCTCGTTTAGAAAGAGGTAACTTCTTTAGTTACTAGAAAATTGAGTTTCAGATTATTATTAATGTTGATTTTATAAGCATTAAATATACAATAAGGAATACAGATTAGAAGATGTTCTAGTTAAGCTGGTATGAAAATAAACTGATAATTGTAACTAAACAAAATGATAACTGAATCAAAGTAAAGTGCACGATGCATATTAATTTATTGTTATGCGTCCTCACAAAGAAATTTTTTCGTCAGCAATAAAAACCAATGGCACATCCATTGCGTTTTTTATAATACGCAACTGAGTGGCATAACAAAAGAATGATCTCATCACTTGAACTCATCACTTCGTTCTACAACATTTGTATACTTTATGTATAAAAGGAATTCAAAACTTTATAATATTTACAATTAGTAACAGACCATCGGCTTCAAAAACACCATATAATATTATGAAACTTTACCGTGCCTTATTTTACTGATAAACTAACAAAATATAATTTATTACAAGGATAATTTATGTATGAGTATAACAGTGAGTTAGCAAGACCTACGGAGAGAATATTAAAGAACCCAAAATTTGCTTTTTAAGCTAGAGGAAATTTGTACTCATCGGGGTTAGTTTATATTTTAGGAAACATTACAAATTACAATTTTTTTTCATTATATATTTCATTGTTATAGTTTAGGGAATAGGTGAACAAATTTATTACAAGATAGTAATCATCAGATAAACTACTTACTTTTTTTGTAATCGTTCTGTGAGGTACATAAACAAAAAAATAATATTCAAGGTAACTTTCAGGTAAACATCTTCTGTGAGTGCTTCTTGCAAATCTGCCAAAAGAAAATTCTTCCGCATCTTAGTTTTCTTGTACAATCGATAGAACACAACACCTTTAACATTTAATAAACAGAAATCAAGATTTTAAATCCAAATGAAACCGTTATCGATTCAACAAATGAATCTGTTGAAACATTACTTATTCTTAGTAAAGTGCAGAACTGTTAGATTTCTCTCTTTGAAAATGGTGTTAAAAATCGAATTCTTACTACAAAAAAGATATATAGACAAACATGCAAGTCTTGGGTGTACTGATAAATCTGATGAGATAAGTCGTCAGAAATTTTCCAACTTTTGACTTTTTTCATGGTCTGTTGTCACTTATAGACCTAGAACTAACGTGAATTAATTAAACTCGGTTAGTATTAATAATTACCGATAAATATGAATATTAACTGCAGCATTCGGTTCATGTGATAAATAACCGTCTAATAATTACACTTACCGGTTTTTATTAATAATTGCTTGTCGGGCATGGTTAAAGTACTAAAAAGTTATTTTATGTTTTATTTATCATTTATTTAGATATACAGTGTGTCCGAAAAGTATGGAATATTCTATATATCTCAGTAAATATGCATTTTATGGAAAAATGTTTCGTATAAAAGTTGTTTAGTGCTTAATTTTATATTACAGGGCAATAATTATTTTTTAAAAAAACAAAAGCGCAACGAATAATGCTTTAATTTTTTTTAATGGGAAGGTATCCTTTTATTGTACTCATTTGATAGAGAATGTTTTTCTCTTTTCAATGATGTAAAACTTTGATACACTTGCATAAGTAAATTTAGATTAAAACTCAAAAAATTGTTTAAAAGTTTATTTCAATATTCATCTGTTACGAATTGAAAATTTTGTATAACAACACTCTACAGTTCATAGAAGGTGTTCAAAGTGTCCACCATTTACAGCATGGCAATGATAAAGTCGCCTTTCAAATTCGTTTACTACATTTTGAATCGTTTCTGGTGTGATAGCTCTAATCTCTGTTTTAATACGGTCTTTTAGAGTTTCAATATCTTCAGGCTTATCGACATAAATCTTATATTTGAGATGGCCCCACAGAAAAAAATCAAGTGGACTTAAATCCGGCGAGCGAGCTGACCATTCTACTGCACCTCTTCTGCCTATCCATCGATAAGGGAAAGTATTATCAAGAAACTGTCGGACATTAATTCCGAAATGAGGAGGAGCCCCGTCTTGTTGCAACCATATTCTGTTATGGGGTACATCTGGATCTAGTTCATTAGGAAATAGAAGAGCTAAAGCAGGAACTAAGTCAAATCTTAAAAAATCTAGATAAGCATCCGCTGTTAAATTATGTCCTATAAAAAAAGGTACAAAAATTTGGGTTCCAATAATTCCTGCCCGGACATTGACTTTCTGCTGATATTGGGTGTGCCCTTCTACATACCAGCCAGTATTTAGCGAAGACCAGTAGCGCGTGTTTTGTTTGTTAATGGTACCATTCAAACAAAACGTTGCCTCATCAGTGAAGAAGATATTTTTATAAAAATTTGCATTTTCCTGAAGCCTATGTGTTATTTCTTCGCAAAATTGCAATCTTCGATCCAAATCATCTTCTAATAATTCTTGAACTATACAAGGTTTATACGGATGCCACTTCTCCTTTCTTAGAACTTCGTGTGCAGTGGATTTCTTCAAACTGTGTTCACGAGCAATTTGTCGAACAGAAGCATGTGGATTTTCCACGACAGGCAACATTATATTCTCACTTTGTTCATTATTTAGAGCTTTAGGTCTGCCTATTTTTGGACGATCTTTGACAGAACCCGTCTTATGAAATTTATGCAAAATTTTACTTACACTAGACTGAGAAATATGGTATTCGGGGTGCACGTTATTAAACAAATTGCAAACTTCCTCCCGTGTTCTCCTTCTGTCTCCATATCTCACCATTATTAAAATTTCGATACGATGTTTTTCTGATAAATGATCCATAGCAAGTCGTATTTTTGTGAGATTGTTATCCTCACGTTAATCAAAATGCTTAAATTAATTAAACAAATAACTTTTTGCTTCAGTTCGGTTATTAACTGACATTTCTACGACGCATTTAATTGTTGCAACATACAAAAGTGTATCACACCGACGATAATGTGACTAGATGATATTGAAAATTTAAAAGACCGTGTCTGGAAAGGTAACAGATGAATAGATAAACTTTTAAGCGTTATTCAAACAATTTTTTGTGTTTTAATTAAAATTTACTTATGCAAGTGTATCAAAGCTTTACATCATTGAAAAGAGAAAAACATTCTCTATCAAATAAGTACAATAAAGAAATACCTTCCCATTAAAAAAAATTGAAGCATTAGTTGTTGCGCTTTTGTTTTCTTTTTAAATAGTTATTTGGTATTGCCCTGTAATGTAAAACTAAACACTAAACAACTTTTATAGGAAACATTGTTCTATAAAATGCATATTTACTGAGATATATAGGATATTCCATACTTTTCGGACACACTGTATGTATCATAAACAGGAAATAGGATTCTCCAAATATAAAGTTGAATTCCTAAACAAATAAAAATCTTAAGGTAATAAATAATAATGAACTTCACAAAGTGCAAAGCACCTAACAACAAGTTTATTCAAATAGAAATTCTCACCAGCAGTTTCTACCATAAAATGAAAATCAGCAACTTTGCATATTTTGCATTTTACTGGTGGTTCCTTAATTTCATTATAAATTGCAGAATAAATACACAAGTACTAATACACTAGAATTCGTCAGTTTAAACAAATAAAAAGCATAACCAAAATTGCAATAAGATATTTCTTAATACCCAATAAGAACTATATTTGCTCTTTCAGTTAACAAATTAAAGATAAAGCATTACTAACATAAGTGAAGAACACGAAGTATTAGTCTTAAAGTTATTATTAATTAACTACTTGTTTTTGGATCAAAGGCTCTTTGGTATTTGGAATTGCAAAGGACTTTTGATTTTTTGCATTTGCAGCGATTCGAATTGCATTCGCCAGTACAATTGCAATGTCGGAAATTTGACCGCCTAAAGTCGAATCTTTCCTAACACATTCTCTTAGACTTATCTCGTTATCTGAAACTTCATTTATTGAAATAAAAGTTTCCTTACAGGTAGTAAATTTGTTCCTTGAATAAAGTTGATTTAAAGTACTATGTTTAGTTCCCAGGCTCTCATTTTCAACTGAAACTATAACTGCAATAATATTTCGGCTACCGACTTTAACCCTATCTACTTCTGGAATTCTTATTCGAACCCTTTAGCTTACTTTAGCTACTGTGAATTTAGCATTAGAACGCTTCAACATTTTATCAGCTTGATTTTCGAGTGACTGTTTAGCAGAATCTCGAATCTCTTGAATTCTCTGAGGAATTTCGTTGAGTGAAGATCCATTCTTATTGTCCTCGTCGTCAGCTTGTTCAACATTAACATTGTTTTCCCTGTCAGCTGTATCTATTTTGACAATTTTATGTTGGTGTCCTATTTGACCTGGCTGGTATTATCACTATTGTTATTATGAGTTTCAACAGTCACGGTAAGTGTAGCTAAGTGCAACAGTTGAATTGTCAACATCCAAACTAACACTAAGCTCTGTTCCATCGTCGATATCATTTGCCAAGATCATATTTTGAGGTGCAATATCAGACTGATCTTTTAAAATCACTTCAAGATCTTCTTCACTTGTTATTTTTAATATAGCCTCAACTGGCAAGGACTTTTTCAATCTTACTTTAGCTTTACAACCAAACATAGCCTCATATGGACTGCGATTTATTCCAGAGTGGCGAGCTCTATTTTTCATAAATTAAACGAATCGTAATGCTTCTAACCATTTTGTTGTTTTGTTTGTTTACAGCCATGTGGATAACATTTTTTCTATATCTTGATTTGCTCTTTCAACTGAACCTTGAGATTGACTATATCTGGGTTTACTGTGGACAATTTTAGGTTTGTCCCACATTCTGCAGACTTCTTCAACAACTTCGTTGGCAAAATCTCGGCCATTGTCCATTTACAAAATGTTTGGGGCACCAAATATCGTGAACACATCTAATAAATGGTATGAAACTTCCACAGCACGTTTGCTTTTTAACGCTCTAAGCTGGATAAATTTTGTTAGGTGGTCTTGATATACCATAAATTTGTAATCACCATCTGCCTGTGATTGCATGTCGATCAAGTCAATTTGACATCTTGAATTCAATTCGTTGCTTTTACTGGGCTTAACAAGTCCCTTTTTCGGAATGTTTATCTTCTTTTGGCAGGGTTCACAAAGATTTAAGTAAGTATATCATGATAAATTCCACTATTGCAGTGGACAAAATATAAGAACATTGCGTTCTTATATTTTGTCTTAAGCTTTTTCGTCATTTTGTTTCGTCCTCCATGTCCGATGGAAATGTGAGTTTTGTGAATGATATCAAAAGTTTCTTCCAAAAAGGTATAATAAATAATCGGATCTCTTTTACTTTTTACCGGCACGACGAGTTTTTCTACATTACCAATTTTGACAATAACATATCTCGATAAGCGTTGATATTCTTCTGGTGTTTTGTGAGAAAACTTGCCCTTGACTGCTTTAACTTTTGCTAGAAATATTTAATACTCATCTTTTGTAAATAACTGATGATTTTTCCCTTTTTTACATTTAAGCGTATTAGCTTGATCGTTAAAACGTGTCTTCATTATGTCTAAATTTCCCATTTTGATATATGTATTCAAAATTTAAAACACAGGACTTTAAATGTTAGTACGTACACACACAACCACTGCGTGCTAATCATTGAGACGGACCGATGCATTGGCGCTCGTCAGACCACAAGGGAGACCTTTTTCCCACTCCTGGGTACCCCTAACGCATATCGTGTTGCAAAATTATTGCATTTACCATCAGATGATTGGAATTATTAATAATAACCGGTTAATATGATTAATTCTCGTAAAATTACCCATTTAATGGCTCTAACCATGTTGCTGTACGGCATTGCAGATAAACAACTAAACAGCTGAATAAACGCTGTCGGGTTTTGTTTTCATATTTGAGCTCTTATATTTTTTACCTTTTTCTTTAATTACAATTTCGAGCTGGAACAACATCACGTAATTTTGTCATTTCTTTACAATGTTTCCTGGCGTCTGCTGTGGAAACGCTGGTTGCTAGATCACCTGCCGTTGCCTATTAATGTTTTAACTAATATTCCTACACACAACAGAACAAATCTGATTTTGGAATAGATCATGTGGTATTGACATCAATAAGATTCGTTGCAAGAAAATGTCGAACTAGTAGAAGCATGACTGAAAGAGCTACAAGAACGAGCTAACTGTTACTGGCAAAACCAGAAAAAGTGATGTTATGCCCGTGCAGACTAAAAGCAGCTCGAACGTCGAAGATGGGAGGAGTTCTCAGGTAATTTATCATAGATTGAATTAGAAACTCAATAGAAGATCTCACTTATTACTTGAAGATGTCACAATCGATATGGGCGCCAGAAACCAAGTCAAGAAAATAGCACATCAGAAAATACTCTGTACATATACATTTAAACTTACCAAGAGAAATTATGCTAATTTGATCTTAGTTCTCTTACTTAAACAAAAAGATCGGGGTCAGCAATCACTGCAAGCCGTGTTGTATTATCTAAAATATTACTCAAAAACAACAAATCTACCTACACAGCATGCCGTACACTGGTATTATGTGTAGAATATTATATTCATACAATTGTATGCACTTCGATGAAAAAGAAAATTAATAAAGAGTACCCAAATGATAATGCTAAAGTATGTTTACTCTCATTTATTTATTAAAAACAAAAATGAAAGAATGTTCATAAAGAAAACACTGCGTCTGACAAAACAAATTAAAAGATATTTATAAAACACAAAAACAATATGAATATAAAGACACTAGATTTCACAAATCAAGTCAAAAAGTATATTAAAACCATATAAAACCGTTAAATTTTCAAAGATGTCAATAATACATTTTCAACCACACAACCTGTAACAACAGCAAAACATAACAAGATTCTTGAAACAAAGTTAGACAATTTTACTGTCTGATTTATATCTGTTAACATGATTAACTAAGTATATTATGCGATACAAACAAAGTAAATAACAAATAAGGCCATTAATCTACAAATACGTTATAAATAACAACCGATCACTATCCAATCTGGACAGAAAACTTTATCAAGTTTGGACTCAGTACAACAGAATTCTTTTTTCAGTTTACAGAACTTAAACGGCTGGCGGAGTGGTCAATGCCCTCATGCAATGCTTTCATTTATAAAGTAGCGCGTAATCAAATGTTTATTCATTCACTGGTCGTTGTTTAAGTATAAGAACGCCGGTATACGTTTTCACACCCAACAATTAAGTCTTTAAAACAAAACGATTCCTGAACGACGATAGTCTTGTTGGCCAAAGATTCAGTGCCTCCGAAATATCATTAAAATTCGATAACTTTTCAAAACTAAAACCAAGGGTGTCACAGTTTTGACAACCCCAACACTTCGCTGGACAAGAATACGGTTAATGTCTTATTTTAAACTTCGAAACGACACCTAAAGGAAGTTTTATTTCCAAACATCCGCAAGATTTTTAAACATCCTCTAAAGGAAAGCGTAAATTTAACTTAAAGTACCGCTAAAATTAAGACCATGCCTTGATTAGGCGCGATTGTATTTGACGTGAATTAAACAAAGATGACAAAACAACCGTTCCTGTCTGACCCAATGGGATAGTCCATTCGTGCTGAAACTTGTGACCAACCAAGAGAATATGTTTCGATATTGCAGCTGAGTTCGCAAAAACACAAAAACTCATTTGAATTAATAATTTATTAAGTTTCTTTTTTTTAATGCAAAATATCAAGATTTACATTGTCTGCATTTACTATGTAGAACAATTAACACATTGCTGCGTTTTAACAAGAACGTCTATTTATTTTTTAATATTTATTTTTACTTAATTTATTACAATTTATTTCCAGTATTTATTTACACTAAATTATTTATTTATTTATGTACAGAATAATTTATTTATCACTAATTACATTTATTTCGTTCGTAACTACACGAGTTATTTACTGCAGCACTAACCGGCTCTATTAATGCTAACGCTTATATAAGCTTCCTCGTTCCTCTCGATGAATCTAGAAGGTTCGCCTCTTTTCTCGCACAGTTGACGGTCGGAAACTCTGGATGTGCGAGATCTCTCCGGCACATTCGACCGGCAACGCCGAGACTGTTTGACACTTCTCTAGTAGGTTCGAGGGATGGCTCGTTACAATATTAACAAACCAGAATATTCATATTTAATCAGAACCTGCGCTATTCTATTGCAAATTGCGTTTCTACAAACAACCTGCCGGTATCCCATGAAAACTGAAGTTACACAGGAATCATCTGTTAGCACCCTCAAGAGGCAAAAGAAAACTGCTAGCTAAAGGTTTGTTGGCATTTATGGGACACCCTATATAACTAAATAATAGATTGAAGAGCTTTCTTGTTTAAAGTCCTAATTTGATATCTCAAAACAACCTTCCCAACTTTAAAATTTACAACAAATTAATGTTTTTTGTCATTTTGTGTAAACAATTACAAGAAATTTTGTTAGATACCTGTAGGCTGCTACTTTTCAAACGCTTGCTCTTTTTGCAGCACTCGGCTCGCGCCTCGTGCTTCAAATTTTGGTCTTTCGACTGACGACGTGTGACTTGACAGTACACTTGTGCCGAAAATAATTATTATGAGTATAATTTTGGCAAGTCATTTATTTTATTTTATTATTGATGTATCAATAGGTTTTCTTAGCTTTATTTGGATTTTACTTGAATCACTGGCAGGGCCGTAGCCAAGAAGAGGCAGAGCGTGAATGACCGTTCTAGAAAAAAATCTTGCCGGCTCTAAAATAATAAAATAATAGGTAAGAGATTTTTGCCCTGTCAGAAATTTTATTTGCCCGCCCAAGTTTTTACTTTTGACTACGATCCAGACCACTGGACTCTGAGTTCTTCTTTCCTGTATTTTCTTTTAAGAAGTGCCAAAGTTAAAGACTATTTTTTGTTCTTCTCACTAACACCAAGATTCAAGAAGGCAACAATTGGCGCCAGGGAAAACTGTAAATTTCTAATTTTCCTTCGTAACCAGTTAGCATTATTTAATGCATTTTGGTTTCATTTTTTTTGTAACTCTGTAACAGTTTAATTCTTTCTTCCAGCATTTAATTAAAAAGTGAAATTTTTTTCTAAATTTAACCTCTGCCCTAAAACAAAAAGAATTTATGTCAATTTAGTAAAAAATTAAAGTACTCTAATTTTAAAATGTCCAGTGCAATTTTGCAACAACCACAGGGTCCAACATCGGAGAATGTCCTACCCTAAACATCACAAAGGCAAATAACATAAACATTCCAACACACCCTTATGTCAAGTTAGGCATGATTACCTACACAGTTAAAGGATACAGTAAGAGAACCCCACCAAAACAATACTTCATGGAAATTAAAGAGTGAGCCAAACTACATACTTGACAGACCAAAGATACGTTTAAAAATAGTCAGATACAGATTAGCAGATAAAAGAAGAAGTTTTTCTAAAACCGAATTGGCAAGCAGAACATAAAAACACATTTATAACACTTTCAAAAGGCAAAGCAATTGCTAAATTCACTCTTAAGAAACTATGTGGCTACCAAAGAAATAACAAAACTGTGGCATAATATGCCAGCAGGCTAAAGTGCGTAGAAAAGCAAATCCAGGAAATAAAAAAGAAAATTCTAAGAAGAGATCCGAACAGACAAGTTTTACCATAGCTTGTAAGTAATGCAGAACTAAGTGCAGAAAAAGCGAACGAAACAAGTTTCACTTCGGCAAGAGCTGTGCGAAGAAATCAACGATCAAACAATTGTTGGATGACAAATCATTCTAACTTAGAATGTAAGAAGATTGGACATCTCTACAGAAACCAACGAAGTTGCTCACAAAAGCTACCAACAGTCACACTGCCAGAGATCAAAATCTAGAGGTACAACAAATCACAGGTTTTTACCCACAACCGTCTAAAAGATATAATAATAATAATAATAATAATAATAATGATTCACCGCGGCAATAACAGAAACAGATCACCAGAACAACCAATATTATCAAAGAAAAGTACAAATAATCAACGAAAGCAACGAATAAGCTACCTAGAAAAATACGCAGCCTACAGTTCGAAGGTGGTTGAACGTTACCATAGGTTGTCTGATTTAAGCTAAGCCGATCGGTAAACTTGACAAGTTTGACAACTGGGAACTGGGCGTTGTCTTTTATTTAATTGAAATTGCGTTTTAATTATTATAATTTTATTTCCATTACTATCCTTCCTTCTTGATGTGAAGTAGAAACTTTTAATTTTATGTTTTGTAGCGATGTAAAAATAGTGTAATGGCATTCCACATGCTGGCTAATCAAGCAAATTCTAATTTCAAAGTTTATATAATGCTAGTACATTGATGAACACACCAAAAAGTCATTTAACAAAGTGAGAATGATATAAATGCCAGAAAAAAGGATACTGATATCTGTAAACCATCCATAAATTTGTTTAAGTATCTCTTTTGCGAGCTGTTTGATTTTTTCTTTGCTAAATATGTTGAGTGATGAATAGTCCTGCGGATCAGTATCCAGACCATTGAACTACTTTTTCGCTCATTTGGTACGTCAGGGCGTTTTATACCTAGACAATTTCTTCTTTGGCGTATAATCCGGTAAACTCTAGGAGCTAGTCCAATCCAGTATCCATCGATAAAATATGCTGGTGATGTCAGTTGTCATGTGATTTGTAATGCATGGTTAACAATTAAGGATAATGAGTGCCATGAATTTGATTATTTACTGTGATGGGCAACTCGTTGTAACAGAATTTGGTACACCTAATGTGAACAACTTTGGGAATGCATTTTATGACGTACAAATTTTCCTAAGGAAATTGATAAACGAGATTGTAATGTAGTAGAGTAAACCAACTTGTGCTAATCGAATTAATTTATCTTCAATATCCAGAAACTGTCAAAAACAAATTTAATTATTTGAGACTAAATACTATGAACATGTATTGAAGATAAAAAAATCATAATAGGTGTTTAATCACCAATCAGTGCTTCTGGTAATTATATCGTTGGTTTCAGTCTGTGAGTGTTTCCATATTAATTTTAATTGGCCGAAGAACATTCTACGTTATCTCAGATCGCGCAGCGTCTCCTGGTAGACGAGCAGTGAAGACTTTTGTGTATTGATTCTGGTGGTGAAAGTTGATACAAGAGACCATTGATCGTTCTCCAAAGAAAAAACACACTAAAAGCAGAAATGGTCAATGGTTTGATTTTCCAAACATTTCTTTGATTTGCTCACTGGTGTTATCCTTTCATGGCTTCAGTAGTATTGCGATAGAATGCCTAATGGACTACCTTTGTTCGATTGAATTTGATACCTGGTTGTAGATGTGTTGCTGATCATAAACTGTTGAAGACATCCTCAGAATTACAAATTTCAAAATTTTTACGAGGACTTTAAGAGTTTTCCATGGTCTAGTAAGTTTAGCTAAAATGAATGGACAAAGGAAGGTATAGATGATAAGATCTTGAGAAACTTAAAATCTAGTATGGTTTTTACTTGGAAGCTGTAGGTAGAAGAGAGTTTTGCTTCTACCTACTTATTGGAATTTTAAAGATGGGTAATGATGATTGACGGTTGGCGATCTTATATGGTAGATCAGAGTTCCGGCAGCGTCTCGGGCGAATAAACCGATGTGTGGACAAAGTTGTAAGTAACCCCGGTGTTGACTGGACGTTGATCGATTGAGTATATGATTGTTATTTTCTTTTGTGTCGGGTGATTAGGCATTGTTAGATGCAGATTGGAACTAATTACTCATTTTCATGGTATTGAGACAGCGTTATCTTCATTGCAAAGTTTGCTTTTTTGACTAAATGCGTCGAACGTGATGAAAGTGCTGAACGTACAGTGAACGTCCAGTTTATGTTTTGTCAGTGTCTTATACAGAATTACTACGTAGTCTTTTCTTGTTCTAAATCGATACCACATGCTTTAGCAGAAGCTGCTTCTTTTTAAAGCCGGCTGTCGCAGATTCATTTTCCTAGAAGTACGAAGTTCTATCTTTCTGATTTTACTTCCAAATTTGTTCAGCAATTGTTTTATGTAGTTAAGTAGAAACTTAGTTCTGCTTCTACCATCTACTTTGTCGCATAGCTTGGGCGCGAATGGGTAAATCCAATAATAATCGTTTTGGTATATTTTGTAAGATATCGCATTACTTTTTGGGGAAGATGGTGTGGTCATCATGCTTGATAACGGCAAGTAGCAGCGCTGGGATCTGTGCACTAGTCCACTAATTAATTGATAAGCGCCGCCACACTTTGCGTATCCAAGGGAATTTATTTTGAGGGCACTGTGAATATTATCTTTTTTTGTTGTTGATAGTATGGTAACTGTGTCTTTGTGTTTTAATACAGTTGGAGTGGAACATACCTACCTTATACTTGTAATTGTACATGATCTTTGATAATATTGAAGAGTGCGGCAAATCTATTAAGCAAAAAGTTTATAACAATTTTGCAAAGCTTAGATATCAAGATAACATGATTTGTTTTGCCTTGGTAAAAGGTCCTCATGGGAGTCATTAACTGAAAGTTGATACATCTATTTTCTAGTTGATGTATCACTTGTTGCAACTAAATCTTTATTTAATCGAATAAGACAACGAAAGGAAAAATATTCAAACTATCACTATCACTAACGTTTGCCTTACGGAACACGCAGGGTAAAAAATGGAAAGAAGTCAGTGACTTGCTAATAATTTCATTTAATTTAATAATTTGACAATAACACCTGCTTTCACTTGCAAATCTATTTAAAGGACTTCTGTAAGTTAGTGTATCGAAAAGTGTTTTTATCTCTGTCAAGAGAAGTAACAATAAAACAGCAGAAGAGAACAGAAGATTATTTTATTATTACTAGTTATGACTTAATCATTCAAAGTACCATACAGTAAAAAGGTAACAGAGCAGATTGACTTTAATAATAAAATTCTAATTTACTATTTATATAAGTAATTAGTTTTATTCTAACATTAACTTATCACGACAATGTGGATGCTATCCTATGCTACAGATTAACTTTGACATATTTTGTATTAAGCGTAATTTTATTGTAAACACATTACGCTATGGTAATTACACTAAATAACAACGCACTAGTTAATCCTGAAATTAATGTCGACTTTTTGTTAGTTGTTATTGTTTCTAAAACTAACATCAAAATGTTGTAATTAAAACAACTACAGGCAGAAAGCATTTGCCAAGTTTGGATAGTACAGGTAGAATACAACATACTTAGATGTTCTCAAAAA
>VTPC01007134.1:42691-56580 GCA_011009095.1 Ignelater luminosus
GAAGATTTTGAAATTTGAACAGCTTTTACTACATTGTTTCCTGTAAATGGTATTAAATACCATCAAATTTTGATCTTAGATTTTTGGTTAGTAAATTTGTTCGTAGGGGTTTCTAAGGAAGGTTAAGTTTATTAGTAAAGTTTGTTGAAATAGGAGAGATTATTTCTGTATCGGTTCCTTGAAAAATAAACTTATTACGTATATAATAATTGTGGAAAATTCTGTATTGGATTTAACTTCTTGGTTTTTGTTTACCAATCGGATTTTTAATTGGATGCCATTGTTAGAAATTTTTTGTTCTTTAAATCAAGATCTTAAATCTTCCTCGGAATGAAATTGAAATCGAGGATGGGTCTTGCGATTTTTTCGATTACGGAGCGGGCGTTAGTCTTGTGAAGCAGACCGTGCGTTACCAGTGATCCAATCGGGCCAACAGTAGGTAAAGACTCGGATCCTTTAGTGCGAAACCCTATAATTAAAGGTAAGTTTCTTTTTCTTTTGTTTCATTGATTGCTGATGTTTGTTTATTTCGTGTTTTTGGCGGCTTCATTGCTTTACCTTTTACTCAAGGCTTTCTTACATGCCTACGTTAGGGAATCTCTATCTAATTTATTGGCTCCTCTCCAACTGTTTACCAGAGGATATAGCACGTGTTAAATCCAGATTCTTAAGGACATCACCATCAAGATCAGCGTCGAGATCACCTACTTCTAAGTTTCACTAATTTAGAAGATTCGGTTTAATTGCCTTCAAAGCTTAATTTAATTAAAAATGCAGTAAATAAATTTAGAGTTCAATATCTATACAAACAAAACTAAAGAGGATTTCTTGATACCAATCACTCGCATAATTCTTTTGTTGCTGTGTTTTGGTATAATATATCGTTTTTTGTAGTTCATCAAATAATAAATGTAGAGAGTAATTGAACTGCTGTAGATGAGATTATAATGTTTTTTGTTTTACTTTTTAAGTTTTTTGTAGCTTTTGCAGTCAGACAGATCTGTCCTGGGTTAAGGAAGATGTTGGTAAGTTTATTGCTATTAAAAGTTTTTGTTATTAAAAGATTTCATTATGTCATGATTGCCTCTAATTGATGATTTTTAAATTAATGTTTAATTATAATTTTGAATAGTTTCCGTAAAATGTTTGTATTTTTATAGATTGTGGTATTGAGTGTCCATGGTTGATAAAACTCTAACTATTTCCTTAATATTCTATAAAAAACTTTTTAAACTATTTTGTAAATGCATTTAAAATTTTTGAATTTAATGTTTAAATATTTAATTTATTATTTCTGATTATCACTTTTAATATTGTCTATAATTAGCGCAGTTTAATTTAAAAAATTTTTTCTCTTGTAAAATTCTCTTTTGTCTTTTTGTGTCTTTTAAGGTCAAGGCACTGGCACTCAAATTGTTTTATGATTTTTGTTTCAGTTGGTCGTCGTTCTAATATACGGTTTATTAAATTTATTGTGCCTAAGACAACCTACTGAGCTTAGTCGGCCTAGGACCATAGAGATTCTAGTTAACTAGCGTTACTCAAGGTCATGTTACATGTTTTGGACAAAGCGTCGTGTCAGTATGCGCGGGCAACGATCGAATACCTTGAAAAACTTGGCATAAAATATGTTTCAAAAAATAATAACCCCTTCTTTTCAATATACCGCAAATACGTCCAGTAGGATGATTTTGGGCGCATTCAAAACTAAAAGTTTACCAGGGCAGCTGGGAAGCAAATAACTTTGATCAACTACGAAGACACATCCGTTCCAAGTTAAATGAGTTTGATTAGAGCTACTTTAAACGCCTGACTTTAAAGGATAAACAAACAATTTATCTGGCAGCGTCCAACAGACCATTGTCACTTATTATCTAAAGTTTTCTAATTAACCATTTTGATATAAAAGTTATTCAAATGATAAATAATTAAAAACTTATTTAATATTTATCAATCTTTAGTAAACGCTCCTTTGACAGAAGTGACGAAACATTCACATAAAATCTGATTAACAATGCGCAGGACTAACAACCATGGCATTACTACTGAAGCTTGTGAACGCCAAAGTAATATCTTATGCTCCATGGGAGCTAGAGGAAGAAGAAGGAAAACACACATGTCAGAAATATTATATTTTGAATTTGTAAGAGCATATCTTTAGTTACAATATTGTTAATTTAGTCAAGCTTTTCAGGAGTAGTTCTTATTAGTAGCTCGAAAGTGCACGTGATATTAAATCGATCCTAGAAGCATTCAGACTTGGCCTTTACTAGGCCCAAAGATTGCTCTTGAAAATATTTCTCTGCTGATTGTAACGGGAAAAAACTGAAAAAGAAGCCTAAGGCCCGTTGCGAATGGCAGAAGATGTTCAATCCCGTAGCTCAAGTCAAAGACGGGGGTGGTTCAAGCTAGACTTATCTTAACCAAAAGAAAAAGAAAGCTTACACTCACAAAAACTCTTGACAAATCCAAAAGATTATTGAAAACAAGGGCGCCAGAAGCTGAAGGTCATAGGAAACCAACGGCCAGGCCACGCAGCTTCTCGTAGACTAACACCCAGTATGGATTCCTTACGGAACAACACCCTGTACATGGGTGGCTCTAAAGAATATCACCCTGTATGCAACATAGCTTTTAAAACGTTTGCAATAAACACTTCACTTTTCAAAAATTTATTATAAAAGCCGATAAAGATTTTGAACAAAAAGGTTTTAATAAATCTTTCAAAACAATTTAGCCTTATACACACAAAATTCAAATTAAACGACAACAAGTAATATAAGTTGAGATAGATAGCTCTTACATTATGTTTCTCTGGACTTTCTATTTTTAAAAATTGCCATCGAAGGTTCACCGGGATGTCCTGGACCGTTGAAAAGATATCAGGGACTCGGTGCTGCAGGCAGTAAATAATCCAAATTTGCCGGAATCTCTTTGTTACGTAAAAGTTTCTAGGACACTAACGAATCCAAGCGTCTTTCAAAATTGTTTTTAACAAACTGAATCTAAATTCTTAGTGTCAACTGCGACGTTTTCATAAAGGACCACGCAGAACAGTATTTTTTTTATTAACACAGGGCAACAGTCACTCTTTACACAAGATGATTATTTGAACGATAAACAGAAAAAAAAAAGGTAACGGAACTGAATAAGTTCAAACCACAGACGTTGGGGCGGTTTTTACACTACTCAATCCCAGCATTACTGGACCAAATTCTGTGACGTAATTCACCTTTTTAACACAAAAGTATAAATCTGATAGGTTTAATCTGTCTGCTTATAAGCTTAATTGCATATTCGTCTGGCGAGACGACATTAAGTTCCTTATGGAAGCCTCCTCTCAGAATTTACACAAAACTTACTAAATTCAAGCAAAAAAAACTTGTAGCAACTTTACATGTTGTAAGGAACATGCCCGCGTCTTATTCGTTCGAAAAGTAGCAAGAGAATCCCTTTGTTCACGCTCATCGGCTCTGCGCTACTTTCACTTAACTTAACAAAGAAGCTAAAACACAGTGTTGATAGAACTGGGAAAGAAAGAAAAGGACAGCCCTGTAGTAAATGGAAATTTTCCAGTCCTCACAGTTTTAATGTAGATCTGGTATGCTCAAGAACGTAATCATAAAGGTGCAGGCTAGAATTCTACGAAGTAAGTTTATAAACACGTGTAGGCGTCGAAAGGGCAATTAAAAGTTTAGGATAAAACACGGACTCAACGACTCTGGACAAAAATTTATTGACTATTAACATAAACAATTTAATAAATGTCTCTATTAATTATTATGAAGGAAGAAAGAATATCTGAACAAAATTAAAGACAGAGACCGGATAGATATGCATTATTTTAAAATGACATTACAAGATCAGCATTCCGTTCTGACAAAACGTCTTCACTAGAGAGGTTTTCAGAGAGCAAAGTCATGTAAATTGGTATTCAGTGGGTAAATAAATATTTGGCAGTAAATCTTCAAACGAATTGAATTGTGCCATCAAATGTTGCCAAAATACAGTCTCCAGTACACAGTCCTTAGTTAAATTGCCATAGGCTACAGGCGTAAAGAAGTGCCTCAGAGTTTCAAGTGGCTTATGCGTGAAAATAGAAAGAGATATGTAATTAATTAGGCTTGATTTATCTTCAAAGTCGTAGACAGTTCTCCAACAGTAGTGGTGGTCAATTTTGACTCAAAAGGTAGAATTCTTTGTCAAACATACCTAGCTAGCTGTTGGTCTTTTGGTATTCTGATAATAACAAGAGCAGATAAACCGAGTTAGTGTAAATCAAATATTGGAACGAGAAAGGTAAAAGTAAAAAATTTTCATGAACTAACATTCTGGTGGTAATTTTGAATGCTGTTGATGATCTCATGATAATGAGGAAATTAAACTAGAACTACATCTAGACACACACTACAATCGTTCTCTCAAAAATGTATGCTGTATGTCGTATCATCTAGAACGTTTCCAAATCGTCTGCTCATTATGTTAAAAAGGTTACTTGACGTTTTATATTATATATTATATTAGAAGTTGTAGCACAGATGTTATTGCTGTTATTTTGTGTCTGAAGTTTGGGGTGGCGATTTCCTTAGACCTTGCTATGGTCAATTCGTCGCCAACTAAATCCGGAAGTATTCCAAGTTGCGGGTTACAAGGAGTTTAAGAGCTGGCTTTGATCTTTATGATAGGTTCATTATCCTAGTGTTTATTATCTATATGGTGTACTAGAAATAAATGTATCACACCATCAGATGATAGATAAAAAATCTCGCTAAATCAAAACTTAGGTTTGTATTGGAAACATTTCTAAGGGAGAAATTCTGAAACCAATTAACCAAGGCAAAAAATCGACAACCTTTAATTAATTTAATTATTAAGAAAACTCGCAATTTCTAATAAAGAATAGGAAAAATATGCAAAATGACCTGTTCAGATAGAAAAAATATCAAAGAGTGTATAATAATAATATTTGATAAATAACCACTCATAAATGTAATTAGTGCTTTTTACCTGTCTATTTATTATTTAATTAATTAACTCATATGGCAAACTGTAACTAAATTAAATATTAAAAGAAAATCTATCGACATTGTTTGTTTCAGTAACAATATTGCTTTAACCTAAATTTCTAAACTGTAACTCATCTCTTTTGTTAGTTTAGTTATATGTACTCGCATGAACGACACAGTATTTATACTGATGAAATTGATGTGGGGGTGGTTTATGTATTTTACCAATGAGAGAGATTATTTTAAAATCAACCCGCATTAAACATTGTGAGAGTGCAATATTTACTTGTGCAACATATTGGTGTATGTATTCTATTATTTTCCGTCGTAGTTTGTACAGGACTGGTTGTTTTGCTAACACGAAGCACGCTATAGGTTGGTTTTTGTAAACAAAGAATTAATTGACCGTTCATTGTTTTGTTAACGATCATAGATAACAGCTTAGGGTATACACGCTTTAATGAATTCTGGCTGAATTTTTTGTTCCTCTTGAAAGATGTTTAAAATACAGACTGGAATTCTTTCTTGTTAATTTACACAGCTTGGAAGCTTTCGTTTTATTATAGGATTTGTCTGAAACAAACTTGATGGACACCCGCCTACAACTCAGTTGAAATGTGAAATGATACTTGAAACAGGAAGGAAAATGAATATAAACACCTGTTGAATAGTACTTGTGAAATAACAAACTTGAGTTTCCGTCAATTGATGTTTTGTTTTATTAAAAAGCTAAATTTCCAAATAGCTATAATGTACATAATTTTAATGTTCCTTATACTTTTAAAGAACGTTCCAAATTCTAGTATTATTACTGAAAAGAGAGTGAAATGTTTTTTCTCTGTATTACTCTAAGATACACACTTCACGATTCCGATAAATCGAAGACAGGCAACTTGGAGAACTGATGCAGTTCTCGTAGTGTCAATTCGTAAAGGAAATTGGCTTGGGAATACTAAACGAGGTAACTAAAAAAGGAACCGTAGATAAAACACTATGACCAACTAGAAAACTCCAAACTTAAAAGACCGATAACTTAGTCTTAAGGTATCTAATACCACGCAGGTCCGCACTAACTAGCAACGTTCTCGTAACGACGAATGTGCAGATAGCCGCTCTGTCCTAAAATTTAGAGCGTCAAACCCAATTTTACAAATAAAATATACAGGCTGTTCATCAAAAAATAAAGGAATTTTAGTAACTTAAATTAATGATTTTCTTGTTGAATGCAGGGAATAAAAATTAATTCAACAAGCAACGTTTTGATAACACTTTGAAGAAAACAGCTTCTTAACAAATGTGAAATAAGAACATTTTGGAAATTGCAGTGATTTACATTCAATTTTTGCTTTGTATTAAAAAGGGTAAGCTGTATACAGTCGTATTGTGACAGCTGTAAAATCCTAAATACTGCAAATGTTACAGCTTCTATTTTGTACTCCAAAATTGAAAAAATTGAAAAAGCTTGTATATTGATTCCAGAGGTTCCCAAACAATTTTTCAACTATTTTGTCAGAACGAATAAAATAAAATAAAGAAACTGTAGTAAAAAAGCTTTTGATTGTGGTTACAAGTAAGCAGAAGCATTTGATTCTATTTTCTGTAAGTATTTCTAACACACCTTATACGAGTATGATCAGTAATGTTATCCAAACCGGAAATTTGGTAATGAGAGTACCCACTTCTTAAAAAGACACAAACCGAGTAATTTTATCGCCTTAGAAATCTACATTGAATTTAACACAAAAACTCATGGTCGCATAGGAGGCATAAGCATTCAATGCATCGAAAAGTTTAACTTGGAGATTTTGATCTGTACACGCTCCAGGTGCATAAAAATGAATTACGTCGCATTCTGATATGGTAGTCAACATCGAAAACTCCTTGGAAAAACACTTTTTAATTTTGAGACCTATCGTAGTGTTAGTCTGCTCAATCAACTCAATTGTCTTTTGATGGCTCTAAAAATCACTTAGTTTTCATTTCCCATTAGGCATCATTAGATGAAAAATTAGTATTGTTACCAATGTTGAAATCTTCACTTTCCTTATCATTTCCCTTATTGGAGGGTGTATAATAATCAACGCTACAGCGACAGTAAAGCAAACAAGGTGATTCTCTTATCAGACAACAAGTATTCATTTCAGTCTTTATTATTTATTATTAGTAATTCTAAGCAAAGAAGTCGTGTAAAATTTATGTCGGATAAAAAAAATTATGGCATTAAGGTTTGTTGAAAATAAAGTAAATAAATACATACATATTAGTAGGAAGAAATCTAATCTAATTAAGTAAATCTAAATCAAACTAGAATTAATTGTTCGAGATGACCACCTACAATACAAATGAACATAAATTTGATTTGCAGCATTAGAATTATTTCAGGCTTCATGACTCAAAAAGAAGCTAAGCAAAACCTTTGGAGTGATCAATTTTTGAGATTAATAGAACAGTATTAAGCATAGAATTGTTTGTACTCAACGGGGTAATATCGCACAAGTCTATACAAGCTTAAATGGACTATGAGACTGTAGCTCTAGCTTTATCCCACTTCAGAGATCAGCCCTAAAAGGTTAATCTCGCCACCACATCTTTCTGATTAATTCCTGAAGTTTGCTCATGGCCCTTCAATCCATTCTCTGGGAGACCTGTCAGTCACGGTCTTCCAAGGGAGAACCAGCATGTATGAACTCGACAGCCGCTACATCAATTATACTCACTTTCCACATAACGCATTTTCTCCCCACATCAGTTTCTCGCATCATTAATCATCCTTCTCATCGGGAAACTTTTCTACCACAACTGCATCCATGACAAAACCTACCATGGCAGAGGACAAGAAGTTCCCACCAACATAACAGATGCGCTTACAGGTGCAGACTAATCATCACACCATCAAAATGGGTGACATGACCGCTTGTGGGATCAATACAATGCAGCAATCTCGTGCGCTGCAAAGTCAAGCTGTGTCAAGTCAAACTTCAGCGAAACCAAGGATTTACGCCTCTCTGTCTTACCGCTAAAGAAGATTCAATAACCAAAAACCCACAAAAACCAACGACCGCTGCAGTAAACAAGAAACCAGAGCTCATACACCCTCGACCTTGACGAGGGAGGAATCCGCATAAGGGTTCGCACTAGAATCGAAACATACGATTCCGCCCAAAGGAAAACAAGAAGAATAATCTTCGAGTCCGCTGAAAGACAAAGTCCGATGAAGGGACAAACAAACAGAAATGATTATAATATGATAATGAGAAGTAATTACAAGTTCGCTGAAAGAACACTTCGAAAAATATATGAATATAAAAGTAGAAGAATTAAGCAACTACGGCAGACTATTGCATGCAGAAGAAGCGAATTAGCACAAGTAAAGTCTCCAACATTCTATTTGGAAGAATAGTTCCGCATGGCTAGCCAATGAACAGAGCTAGAAGCAGTCCGCACATGAATACAGAAACCACTCAACAGAAGTGGCTATTTCAAAAGAAAAATAAGCATTTACATACAAGTCCACTGAAGAACATTTCAAGAAGAAATAAGCAAGAACTTTCAGCACTCGCCAACGCATTGCGAATGCACACAATTTGAAATATGCAGTACAAATCGCTGAAAGACATACAAGTCCAATAAAGGACACATTACAAGCCGCTAAAGAACAATTACAAGTCGGATGAAAGACAATTACGAGTCCGCTAAAGGACTAACAACAGAGAGCTCGCAATACCACTGCAGGTACCACACACATTGCAAGTCGGTGCAGCCGAGCCCGAACAGCTTCGTAAAGGATCTACGCCCCTTTAGGCACGTTTAGGCAGACATCAATTATAAGAATACACATAGAATGATGCATCAATCTACAATGGGTCTAGAAGTCGTCTAACTTCCAATCAACTATCGGTCGAGAAAGAGTCCAACTATAAATCAAGAAAAGAAAACGAAGAAACTATAACAAAACTTAATCAATTTATAAATTTATTTTAGGCTTCATGACGGAAGAAGAAGCTGAGCCAAATCTTTGGAGTCATCAATTTCAAATATCTCAAATCTTCAATTGGTTCCGCATCTTAATCATTTGATTCTAAAGACTCCATCCTATTTAATTTATTATAATCAAGTTTTCAGTCAACTTCCACAACACAACTATTTTATAAAAAGGAACTTACTCCAAAGCATAAAAATCTTCCGGAGATGCCAGTACGTTTAATTCTGAAAATTAAACAGATTCGTTTATTCTTTTAAATATTGTTATTTCCAAAAGGTAAGTAGGTTTAGATCGGAAAATTTTGCTGATCGAGCGTTTTTTCTGCTCATAAAACAATTTGTAATGAGATCTTTCTTGAGTTCATCTTGTTTTCCATTTTTTTGCTTGCATGCTTTATTTCATCCAAAAATTAGTTTTTCTATTTTCGCTTCTTCTAATGCTAATTGTAATTTTGTATCTTTCCTTCATTTATAATGAAGACCGTTTCACACCGAATTTCCGTTTTCTACTTTCTTTATCTTCTCGTTAAATTCTACTGCTTTTGCATGACTTACTACATTTTCTCTTCTACTCCTGGCCTACACTCTTATGTAGTTGAAGTTTGTTCATATCCTTATTTTTGTTTTTGCAGTTGAAGTAGCCTGTATTATTAATGCTCTTAGTGCTTTCCGTTCTTGCCCAATTTCTCATTCTTTTTTTATACTGAACAGCTCATTATCACAGTGCACATCTTCTTGTATTCTTTTTAGTGTTATAATTATGTAAGATATTGTTTCTGAGGTAACGTTTAAAATCTATTGCAAGGTGTTCCAGCATTTCTTTATCAAAAATTCTTCGACACTTTTGAGAAACATGCCCTGATTTTTTATTTTCATTAATTTCATTCCGCATACTTTTGCCTAGTTTTCCTCTTTATGCAGCATACCAATTCGTATTTACTCTCTTTATTTGCTAACATTTTTTATTTACCTTTTAAATCTCAAGATTACTTTCACTAGTTTTATTTTTTGTTTCTCTGCTCTTGTTTCATGTCTATCACTTTTTCCATATCCTATCTGTTTATACCTTGGCGTCTCTCTCATTTCATTTGTCATTCTTAATGATTTTTTAACTTGTTGTATATTTATCTTTAATGTCTTCTAGTATTTTTTCTTTTACTTTACTCAAAATGTAGCATGTCATTTACTATTAGTTACCCATATGGCGCTTTGATTCTGTTTCTCTTTAATTCCTTTTGTTCTCCTTTTTTAATAACTTGTTTTGCATTTGCCAGACTATATTAGGTAGCGCAAAAGTCATATTATCGAAAGAAAGTAAATATTTAAGCAATAGTCTTACATGGAAGATTTATAATGTTAGAAACATATTAACCGAGATGTGGATTTTGGATCACATTGTATTTTGTAAATAAGGTTTCCTTTTTTTTAGTTTGCTTTGTTCTGCAATAATCAATTATCCCTTCTCTTTATTTTCAATCTTATGTGCCGACTGTATCATAAGTTAGTGTAATCGTATAGATTTCTTCACTTCTTTTTTTTATCACATTTTTTAGTTTATTGCTATGCTATTTGAACGGGATTATTTTTGATCGTGTGCTATGTACTCCTCTTCGAATCTGTTCTCTACTTATCCCTACGTTTAGCTCTTAAAATTCGATACATCCTTTTGACTTTATTTTTGTTCCAATTCTAAATTTTGCTTTGTCTAAATTCTTTTAAGTTTCCATTATTACTTCACACCTGTTTCTCAACTTTTGGTTCTTTTGTGCAACTTCATCGGTGTTGAAGCCGTACTGATTTTTTTGTGCCTGTTTTACTATACCATTAATATTTTATTTCGCAATTTTTAATATTTCTCTACTAAACAAATTTTTGATTCTTAACTTATTAGCCCCTGCATTACCATATGGTAAAGCTAATAGGGGTTTATAATCTTGCTAATTATATGTAGACTTAATTCGGTGGCTACTGTTAGTGTAGGTGTTCTTTCACACGACGCCGTAGTGATACTATATATAGCGCGCGATAAATGGTCGCAATAGTGCTTTACACCAAATGTATTTGTTTTTAAATCAGCCTTTTTCACACGTAACCGATACCGTAAACGCTATATGGCGTGAGTGCGCGAGTTCTTCTACTGATATCGCGCCATTTTTTTTATCGTCACCATTCCAGTAACCAGTGCAAGTTTATGCATGTTTTCACACGACCCACCATAATTTGTCGCAATGTTTTCAGTATCATTCAAGCAGCGTTGCATATAAGTAATAACATGGCCAAGAAGGTAGTAAAATATTCATATGACCCTTTAACCCTATATTAATTGAACATAAACTACGCATCTGGGAGAAAACAATAGAAGGTTACAAGGATAGAGTAAAAAAAAACAAAAGCATGGACGGATGTTTATTAGTTTTTGATAGATTTTGAAAATTTACAGCAAGAGAAAAAAGCGGATGCAGGTAAGTGATTTTGTGTCATACTTAAATGGGATGATAAAAAAATGATAAATCACAACATACTGCAGAATTACGTCAACACTGAATAATTACTTTACTTCGCAAAGTTTTATGATATCTAACTATGTAGCGTTGTGTGTAAAAAATCAGTACCATATTGCGACCATTTATTGCGCGCTATATACGGTATCGCTATGGTTTCGTGTGCACAAAGCTTTGTTAAATATTTGATCGATTGATGAACCACTTGATCAATTGATTAACAAATCATAAGTAGTAAATTATTCAACTTGATCAATGATCAAATTATTTTTGTGCAACCGAGCGTAACAGTTATTGTTTATATTGTAGTGACATCACACTTGAGAAAGCGTTACAAGTAGCATATTCGGACGATTTAGATGTTGATGGTTTGTATATTGAATCTCCAAGAGCAAGTATCCTTACAGAAGAAGATTTTGCTGGAGAAGAGGATAATTGCGAAATAGATCATCTATGTCGAAAACAATTAGTAGTCAATGCAGAGATTGTTTTACGAAATATTCAAACTACAACCGAAATGTGAATTATGGGTTTTTTCACCCTCAATCTATTCCCATTTAATTAATAAAATCGTAGTGGAAATGCTTGAATTATTCATAAACTGTGAAGTAGTGCACTACTTGGCGGAACAATCACAGCGTTACGCTCAATTCAAAAACTGCACAAATCCAAATATATTGTCTGACAAATTTAGTAAATATAGTAATACCGATCTTGGATGGTGATAACAGATTACAATAGGGCGAGACAGATTTTTGACAAAAGCATGGAAATTAAAACCACTAATGGATAAGCTCAAACAACGGTTTTTAGAAAATTTTGTTCCTGAAAAACATATAAGTAATGATGAGATAATGGTGAGATAATTGTGAAGTACTTTGAAAGGCACGGAAGCCCATCCGTTTTGGATTCGAAATGTTTAATTATTGAACAAGTGGATATCAATGATAGCAAACATCCATCTATAAACAAATGGATATCCACAATATTGAATATATTTAATTGTTAAAACAAGTGGAAATTAACAATAGCCACTAATTTAAAACAAACAAATAAATGTTACCATATCGCAGTAACAATAAAAATTTCACTTTTTTATGGACAAATTTTAAAAGTAAAAATTAAAAACAAAGCACAGGTTTAAACTCACAGATATTCCCTGGTTTTACCACATTTCCATGGGGTCTACATTCAATGATGGTTGCTATATTCTGATGATTGGCTCATCACCATTGAGTACCACACCTTTGTGAGGTTATGAACGATACTACCTTTTCAAATTCTTCGACCCAGGTTAACTAAATTCCAGCTTCTAGAATTCCGTTTATGGTGAATATCAGAATTTTTACTTAATAAGCACTCGGGAATTATCTATTTACACGAAGTTTTTCAGGGACACCCACAACGGATCTATTCAAAATAATTTAATAATCTTGATTTTTCTCCGACATGGAAACAACTAAGCCAAAATTCAAAAGCTAAAATAAAAATTCACAATACCCGAAGAAACTCACTAACACAATATTTATTCAGACTCCGCTGAAGAAATCTTTCAATTTTGATTGCAAAATTATTGCCACCAATATAGCAACGAACCTGTTGCTGGTGCAACTTCTTTTGCAATGCCCTTCTCTCAGATGAAAGCGGAAGAACCACGCCTAAAAAATGTCAATTCATCCGCCAAATTTCAAAATATGACATGATTAAATTTATACAAATTAAATTGAAGAGAAAATTAATGATTTACGATCTATATTTTGCTTTCTTAAATTAAAATAGAATTTTTAAAAAATTATTAAACACAAATGAAGTTTTTATACGCGAGAATAACAGTTATTCAAAAAAAATGTTAAAATCGGACTATTCAAGGGCACGTCGTTAGGGAAAGTCTCCAGGAAGCCGAAAGATGTTTATTTCCTTACAAAGGACAATTTTAAATAAGAAAAATTAAAAAAAAACAGTATTTCTAATTCAATTTAATCAATAAACAAACCACATTTTGAATTCAACAACAAATTTTAAAAATTGAATTGATAAAAGTCGAGATTATGAATCCACATTATTTTATGACCCTCCCGTACCAACTTAGAATAATAAAATCGTGGCGGGATTTTAAGAAATTTAAATAACTAGCTGACCCGGCAAACTTTGTTCCGCCTTAGAGGCAATAAATAAGCAGATTTTGGATTTTATTAAGTTCAATTTTTTATTAGGAAATATAAATTAAAAAAAAATCAAGTATTTTAATGATTCTTTATTGCCCATATATTTTGGTGCATAGGTTGCACTCTTCAGTTAAGCACCTTGTGATACACGACATTTTTTGTTTTATTATCAGGCGCAAGAACAAACAACGCAGATGGTCTTCCGACCCGTGAACATGCCACATATAATTGACCAT
>VTPC01007134.1:61751-75044 GCA_011009095.1 Ignelater luminosus
TAGTTCGCTTATTATGATTACAAAAGTTATTACATATTTAGCATACTGAGTATTACTATATTATTTTTTTATAATATCGTGTAAATAAAAGTTAGAATTGACAAATATTTAACCCAAATATGTTTGTTTTTTCAATAGTCGCCGTATAAATAACTTAACGCAAAAAAAAGATATAAAATAATATGATAGAAAGGTGTGTTTGCTTTAAATAAAATTTCTCTTTATTTTATATGCAATTTTAAGTGACGAAACGAGACCATTATGAATTTTTGCTGTGGCATAAAGAGAAAATTAATCAGCTAAATTGTATTTAATGGTAGTGCAGCAAATTTAATTAAGTTTTATGAATAATTTTTATTGCAGCAAGCAGCTCTATTTAAATTATTGTTTGATTGGATTGGAAATATGTTTTAATGCTATGATGTATTAAGAAGACAAAGATGAAATAGATCAGATTTCGAAGAATCTCGTTGTAGTGACATAATTTTATTATTATGATTAGTATCAGAATAAATTATAATAATAAATGCCTGATATGACTAATAATATCAATTGAATTAAATGGCTATTTATGAGTAAATCTGTATCTTGTAATTATATAAAGCTGGATTCTTCTTTCTTTTGTAATACCAATTAAAATAGTTTTGAAATACTAAATAATGAAACAAGCTTTGAAAAAACGATTGATTAAGAGCATTCAAATAAGCTTGATTTAATATTGATCAAATTGTAAAACATTTCTTTATTACATGCAATTACTAATGATAATTATTTTATTGAAAACCAGTTAATGAGTTCTCTTCTAAGAATCAATTCACACTTAGATATTACATTTACCCCTTTTGTCTTTTTCACTTTCCCAGTTTCCTTTTTTATTCTTTATTTTCTATCCATTACTCTTTTAGGTTTTAATAATAAGGATGATTATAAGTTTAGATCTACTAATGGAACTCTAGTTTAGTACCAACTGCAGCAAAAACTATTACATTGCACTCAATACGCAAGCCTACATTACTTTCTACACATTGATCGTTCGTACAATAGAAGAATGATCTTTTTTTTGCCTTCTGTGGTACTAATCGGTGATCTTTTCTGTCATACCTGATATCATTGCTAATTCTGTTCAGAACGGTCTTCCAGCTTCATGAACAAGGGTTCTATATTCTGTCAAGTACAACTGCATTAATTTCTCTGCGGAACTGAAGCTGCGTCACTTGAAGGCTGGCTTTCTCATACAGCACTCAAGAGCTTTTCATTTTAACATCAAGCATTTACGTAAAAAGGCACCACCACCATTTTTACCCTTAATTGAAATGCAATCAAGCAAGGATATTTGGTGTGGCCACTTTGCTGTCCAAAAAGAAAGTTTACCATTTTTCAGTCCACACAAATCATCCATTGATGTTCATGATACTTTATCTTCTCCAAAACCAAAGCTATAGTGTTATATTCATCTTTCATTTTCGCCGAGTGAGCAGTTGGTATTGAACCATATTTGTTTTCATTAAGTAGAAGTACACATTTCAAACTTCGCTTTGAGTTGCCAATAAATAGGCGCCAATCATCTGGAAAATATTCAGAAAGGTTTATTTTTTCCAGGAGTGCTCTAATATTGTGACAAAATACAAGATTGCCTTTTTGAGAGAAGAAGAGTAGCAAACCTTTTTCTCTTGTACGGTAAAATGTGATTTTTTTGATTCCTTGTTCCAGTAACTTTTTGTCGTTCAACTTGGAAGCCAGTAATTTAGAAACTTCTTTTGACAGGTTGAGATCTCTGGTGAGGTCATTTAACTCATCCTGGTAGAAACTTGAGGACTTGATGACATCCCTTCATAATCACTGTCACCTTCATTAGTATCAGATGGTTGATCAAAGGAACAATACTCGTCCTCACAGAGCTTTGGTAGCTGGTAAAACGTTGGTATCGGCACTTCCCCTAAGTGAGAGGAGACTAAATTTTAGGTTAATTTTATAACAACTCTTTCCAAAACACAAATATCCCGCGAGGCCAACTTCGATCTGCCCTGCACGGCTAGAACTCACAAACTAACCTCAACTCTAGTTCAAGTGTTGAAGATCACTTCAGTTACGTTACCGGACAGACAATGCCATTTAGTGGATTTTCCTGGAACTAACTGCACGGCAGACTGACAATAGGGCAAATATACAGGAAACAATCCTTGTATATGTGAGTTAGAACTGCACAAAATGGAGTTAGAACTGCACATTTTATGTAGAACTGCCCGTTAAGAAAAACACTGATTTAAAAAAGTAAAGCAGATAGAGAAAAAATAATTTCATATTTAGATTCAGCGCCCTAAATATAGCTAAAATCAGTTCTAAAATCCTAGGCATCAAAAACAAATTTTTTTTTGTAGGCCTGTGTTATATTTGCCAATGGCATATCGTCTTGGTACCTGAACAACTTTTTTTTCCTTTTGTGAGAATAGTTAGACAGAACCAACAGAATTGACACCGTATTGCATTGATGCAAAGGTAACTACATTGTTATCGAGCCAACGTATTAACAATATACCATTCTCTCTATCTAAAGTTGAAGCATATTTGCCTCTTTTAAATGGTCGATTTAAAGTTTCTTTATTTGGCAAGCGACAACTTTTAGAAACAAAATGTCCGCCTCACATCCATTTTAAAGAAAATAATTTAGTAAATGTACACTGGTGAATAGATTATCAAAAAAGAAGTTGTATGGTAATTTCCTTTTAGTGTCGGGAATTTTGTTGAGCTCTGTAGGTTTGTCAAAAAGTTTCTGATTGTCGTTGGTGCTGTGAGAAGATTCTTCCTGGTGTAACGGTTCGTTACTTGTCAGAATATAATTATTTAAATTTCTTAAAATCCCGCCAGGATTTTATTATTCTAAGTTGGTACGGGAGGGTCATAAAATAATGTGGATTCATAATCTCGACTTTTATCAATTCAATTTTAAAAATTTGTTGTGGAATTCAAAATGTGGTTTGTTTATTGATTAAATTGAATTAGAAATACTGTTTTTTTTTAAATTTTTCTTATTTAAAATTGTCCTTTGTAAGGAAATAAACATCTTTCGACTTCCTGGAGACTTTCCCTAACGAAGTGCCCTTGAATAGTCCGATTTTAACATTTTTTTGAATAACTGTTATTCTCGCGCATAAAAACTTCATTTGTGTTTAATATATTTTTAAAAATTCTATTTTAATTTAAAAAAGTAAAATATTGATCGTAAATCATCAATTTTCTCTTCAATTTAATTTGTATAAATTTAGTCATGTCATATTTTGAAATTTGGCGGATGAATTGACATTTTTTTAGGCGTGGTTCTTCCCCTTTCATCTGTGAGAAGGGCATTGCAAATTATAATTGATGTCTGCCTAAACGTGTTTAAACTCCGAAACTCCGCAAAGGGGGGTAAATCCTTTACGAAGCTGCTCGGGCTCGGCTGCAGCGACTTGTAATGTATGTGGTATATGCAGTGGTATTGCGAGCTTTTTGTTGTTAGTCTTTTAGCGGACTGGTAATTTGTCTTTCATCCGACTTGTAATGTTCTTCAGCGACTTTAATTGTGACCTTCATCAGACTTGTAATTGTCCTTCAGCGACTTGCACTGCTTATTTCGAATTGTGTGCATTCGCAATGCGTTGGCGAGTGCTGTAAGTTCTTGCTTATTTCTTCTTGAAGTGTTCTTTAGCGGACTTGTATGTAAATGCTTATTTTTCTTTTGAAATGGCCACTGCTGTTGAGTGGTTTTTGTATTCATGTTGAGGACGGCTTCTAGCTCTGTTCATTGGCTAGCCATGCGGGACTATTCTTCCAAATAGAATGTTGGAGACTTTACTTGTGCTAATTCGCTTCTTCTGCATGCAATAGTCTGCCGCAGTTGCCTAATTCTTCTACTTTTATATTCATATATTTTTCGAAGTGTTCTTTCAGCGAACTTGTAATCACTTCTCATTATCATATTATAATCATTTCTGTTTGTTTGTCCCTTCATCGGACTTTGTCTTTCAGCGGACTCGAAGATTATTCTTCTTGTTTTCCTTTGGGCGGAATCGTATGTTTCGATTCTAGTGCGAACCCTTATGCGGATTCCTCCCTCGTCAAGGTCGAGGGTGTATGAGCTCTGGTTTCTTGTTTACTGAAGCGGTCGTTGGTTGTTGTGGGTTTTGGTTATTGAACCTTCTTTAGCGGTAAGACAGGGAGGCGTAAATCCTTGGTTTCGCTGAAGTTTGACTTGACATAGCTTGACTTTGCAGCGCACGAGATTGCTGCATTGTGTTAATCCCACAAGCGGTCATGTCACCCATTTTGATGGTGTGATGATTAGTCTGCACCTGTAAGCGCATCTGTTATGTTGGTGGGAGCTTCTTGTCCTCTGCCATGGTAGGTTTTGTCATGGATGCAGTTGTGGTAGAAGAGTTTCCCAATGAGAAGGATGATTAATGATGCGACAAACTGATGTGGGGAGAAAATGCGTTATGTGGAAAGTGAGTATGGTTGATGTAGCGGCTGTCGAGTTCATACATGCTGGTTCTCCCTTGGAAGACCATGACTGGCAGGTCTCCCAGAGAATGGATTGAAGGGCCATGAGCAAACTTCAGGAATTAATCAGAAAGATGTGGTGGCGAGATTAACCTTTTAGGGCTGATCTCTGAGGTGGGATAAAGCTAGAGCTACAGTCTCATAGTCCGTTTAAGCTTGTATAGACTTGTGCGACATTAACCCGTTGAGTACAAACAATTATATGCTTAATACTCTTCTATTAATCTCAAAAATTGGCGACTTCAAAGGTTTTGCTTAGCTTCTTCTTCCGTCATGAAGCCTGGAATAATCCTAATGTTGCAAATCAAATTTGCCATAGTTACAAATACTAACAGGTATAGCCAAATTTTAGGTTTGGTTATGTTTATTAGTATTGTAGGTGGTCATCTCGAACAATTCATTCTAGTTTGATCTAGGTTTACTTAATTAGATTAGATTTTCTCCTAGTAACATTTATTTTTAATAAACTTTGACTTCATAATATTTTTTTATCCGACATAAATTTTACACGACTTCTTTGCTTAAAATTACTAATAATAGATAAGCCGTCAAGTTAATAGGTTTTTCCTGTAACACCCTGTATAAAGAATATGCAATAAATCCTTGCTGTTGTCTGATAAGACAATCATTTTGTTTGCTTCACTGTCGCTGTAGCGATGATTGTCATAAACCCTTCAATGAAGGAAATGATAAGGAAAATGAAGATTTCAACAATGGAAAATGAAAACTAGGTGATTTTTAGAAGCATCGAAAGACAATTGGGACAATTGAAAAGTGTTTTTCCTAGGAGTCTTCCATGTTGTCTACTATATCAGAGTGCGATGTAATTCATTTTTTTGCACCTGAACGTGTACAGAACAAAATTTCTAAGTTAAACTTTCCGATGCATTGAATGCTTACGCCTATGCGACTTTTAAGTTAAATTTCTTGGTGAATCTGAATATAATAAAAAATACACAACTTAAGAGATATTGAAAAGCAAGGAATCTAAACTCTCAACCATGAGTTTTATTGTTAACTTCAGTGTAGATTTCCAAATTGATAAAATTACTCGGTTTATGTCTTTTTAAGAAGTGTGTACGCTCATTACCAATTTTCTGGTTTGGATAACAATACTGATCATACTCGTATAAGGTGTGTTAGAAATACTTAAAGAAAATAGAACCAAATATTTGCGGTATTTAGTATTGTACAGCTGTTACAATACGACTGTTAACAGTTTACCTCTTTTAATACAAAAGCTAAACCACTGCAATTTCCAAAATGTTCTTATTTCACATTTGTTAAGAATCTGCATTCTTCAAAGTGTTATCAAAACGTTGCTTGTTGAATTAATTTTTATTTCCTGCATTCAACAAGAAAATCATTCATTTAAGTTACTAAAATTCCTTTATTTTTTGATGAACAGCCTGTATATTTTATTTGTAAAATTGGGTTTGACGCTCTAAATTTTAGGACAGAGCGGCTATCTGCACATTCGTCGTTACGAGAACGTTGCTAGTTAGTGCGGGCCTGCGTGGTGTTGGATACCTTAAGACTAAGTTATCGGTCCTTTAAGTTTGGAGTTTTCTAGTTGGTCATAGTGTTTTGTCTACGGTTCCTTTCTTAGTTACCTCGTTTAGTATTCCCAGGCCAATTTCCTTTACGAATTGACACTACGAGAACTGCATCAGTTCTCCAAGTTGCTTGTCTTCGATTTATCGGAATCGTGAAGTGTGTATCTTAGAGTAATACAGAGAAAAAACATTTCACTCTCTTTTCAGTAATAATACTAGAATTTGGAACGTTCTTTAAAAGTATAAGGAACATTAAAATTATGTACATTATAGCTATTTGGAAATTTAGCTTTTTAATAAAACAAAACATCAATTGACGGAAACTCAAGTTTGTTATTTCACAAGTACTATTCAACAGGTGTTTATATTCATTTTCCTTCCTGTTTCAAGTATCATTTCACATTTCAACTGAGTTGTAGGCGGGTGTCCATCAAGTTTGTTTCAGACAAATCCTATAATAAAACGAAAGCTTCCAAACTGTGTAAATTAAAAGAAAGAATTCCAGTCTGTATTTTAAACATCTTTCAAGAGGAACAAAAAATTCAGCCAGAATTCATTAAAGCGTGTATACCCTAAGCTGTTATCTATGATCGTTAACAAAACAATGAACGGTCAATTAATTCTTTGTTTACAAAAACCAACCTATAGCGTGCTTCGTGTTAGCAAAACAACCAGTCCTGTACAAACTACGACGGAAAATAATAGAATACATATACCAATATGTTGCACAAGTAAATATTGCACTCTCACAATGTTTAATGCGGGTTGATTTTAAAATAATCTCTCTCAGTGGTAAAATACATAAACCACCCCCACATCAATTTCATCAGTATAAATACTGTGTCGTTCATGCGAGTATGTATAACTAAACTAACAAAAGAGATGAGTTACAGTTTAGAAATTTAGGTTAAAGCAATATTGTTACTGAAACAAACAATGTCAATAGATTTTCTTTTAATATTTAATTTAGTTACCGTTTGCCATATGAGTTAATTAATTAAATAATAAATAGACAGGTAAAAAGCATTAATCGAATATTATTATTATACACTCTTTGATATTTTTCTATCTGAACAGGTCATTTTGCATATTTTCCTATTCTTTATTAGAAATTGTGAGTTTTCTTAATAATTAAATTAATTAAAGATTGTCGATTTTTTGCCTTGGTTAATTGGTTTCAGAATTTCTACCTTAGAAATTTTTCAAATACAAACCTAAGTTTTGATTTAGCGATATTTTTTATCTATCATCTGATGGTGTGATACATTTATTTCTAGTACACCATATAGATAATAAACACTAGGATAATGAACCTATCATAAAAATCAAAGCCAGCTCTTAAACTCCTTGTAACCCGCAACTTGGAATACTTCCGGGTTTAGTTGGCGACGAATTGATCATAGCAAGGTCTAAGGAAATCGCCACCCCAAACTTCAGACACAAAACAACACAATAACATCTGTGCTACAACTTCTACTTATACGAGGGTTGCTATATATATTTCTGGCCTAACAATGAAAAAACAAGTATTTATGATCGAAACTAGTTTTATTGTTTTTCAAAATATTCTTCATTAAGATCGATACATTTTTCCATGCGTTTGAACCAATTTTCGAAGCACTTTTCCCGCTCTGTTTGAGGCAGCTCCAAAATATGAGTTTTGAAACAAAAAACGACTTCTTCTGGTGTTGAAAATCGTTGACCACACAGTTTGTTTTTGATGTACGGGAATAAAAAGAAGTCATTGGGTGCCAAATCAGGGCTGTATGGTGGATGGCCCATCAACTCGACCTTCTGGTTGGTTAAATATTCAATTGTTTGAGCAGCGGTGTGAGAGCTTGCATTGTCATGATGAAGAATGATTCGCTTCTTCTTTGAAGCTTTCCGAATTTCTCCAATGACTTCTGGCAAACAAATGGTTGTGTACCATTCAGAGTTGACCGTCTTACGTTGCTCTAACGCCACTGTTGCCACATGACCGGTAATGCCAAAGAAGCAGGCAACCATTTGCTTCGATGTGCTTCTTCCGCGAACAACTTTTGTTGGATTTGGCTCGTCTTGAAAGACCCACACCGTTGATTGCTGTTTTGTTTCGGAGTGATATGCGTAGATCCATGATTCGTCACCTGTGCAGATGTTATACACAGCCTTTGATGCACCTTTTGCAAATTTTCTCAACATTTCAATGTACCAGTCGACGCGAGCCTTCTTTTGAGCATTGGTCAGGTTATGCGGGATCCAACGGGAACAAATTTTTTCTACGGCCAAATGATCATGTAATATCTTGTTGATGCTAGTCATACTAAAGCCCAAAGGTGCCTCAATCTCACGGTATGTCACATGACGATTTTGTTTAATCAGTTGACGCACAGCATCGATGTTTTCAGGCACAACGACAGATTTTGGACGGCCTTCACGGATGTCGTCCTGGAGTGAACATCGGCCACGTTTAAATTTATTATACCAGTTTTTTACAGTGCTGTAGGATGGAGCTTCATCGCTATATAATGTATTAAGTTCATTGATGCACTCTTGTCGTGATAATCCACGTCGAAAGTTATGAAAAATAATTGCACGAAAGTGTTCACGGGTCAATTCCATTTTTTACTAGGGACTGCACTTTTCAATTAACTGCAAACAACACTAATCGCACTCAAATGACAAAATGTTGTGGTTGAGGTTATGTTCAACAATGTAAAGTTTACACCGGAAATGTAAGCTGACGCCTGGAAACAGTCAGTGTTGCCAAGGCCAGAAATATAAATAGCAACCCTCGTACGTCGAGGAACCTTTTTAACATAATGAGCAGACGATTTGGAAACATTCTAGATGATACGACATACAGCATACATTTTTGAGAGAACGATTGTAGTGTGTGTCTAGATGTAGTTCTAGTTTAATTTCCTCATTATCATGAGATCATCAACAGCATTCAAAATAACCACCAGAATGTTGGTTCATGAAAATTTTTTACTTTTACCTTTCTCGTTCCTATATTTGATTTACACTAACTCGGTTTATCTGCTTTTCTTATTATCAGAATACCAAAAGACCAACTGCTAGCTAGGTATGTTTGACAAAGAATTCCACCTTTTGAGTCAAAATTGACCACCACTACGACTTTGAAGATGAATCAAGCCTAATTAATTACATATTTCTTTCTATTTTCACGCATAAGCCACTTGAAACTCTGAGGCACTTCTTTCCGCCTGTAGCCTATGGCAATTTAACTAAGGACTGTGAACTGGAGACTGTATTTTGGCAACATTTGGTGACACAATTCAATTTGTTTGAAGATTTACTGCCATCTATAGACACCAATCAGTTCCAACAAAATATTTATTTACCCACTGAATACCAATTTACATGACTTTGCTCTCTGAAAACTTCTCTAGTGAAGACGTTTTGTCAGAACGGAATGCTTATCTTGTAATGTCATTTTAAAATAATGCATATGTATCCGGTCTCTGTCTTTAATTTTGTTCAGATATTTTTTCTTCCTTCATAATAATTAATAGAGACATTTATTAAATTGTTTATGTTAATAGTCAATAAATTTTTCTCCAGAGTCGTTGAGTCTGTGTTTTATTCTAAACTTTTAATTGCCCTTTCGACGCCTACACGTGTTTATAAACTTACTTCGTAGAATTCTAGCCTGCACTTTTATGATTACGTTCTTGAGCATACCAGATCTACATTAAAACTGTGAGCACTGGAAAATTTCCATTTACTACTACTGTCCTTTCCTTTCTCTCCCAGATCTATCGAGACTGTTTTAGCTTCTTTGTTAAGTTAAGTGAAAGTAGCGCAGGGCCGATGTGCGTGAACAAAGGGACTCTCTTGCTACCTTTCGAACGAATAAGACGTGGACATGTTTCTTACAACATGTAAAGTTGCTACAAGTTTTTTTTGCTTGAATTTAGTAAGTTTTGTGTAAGTTCTGGGAGGAGGCTTCCATAAGGAACTTAATGTCGTCTCGCCAGACGAATATGCAATTAAGCTTATAAGCAGACAGATTAAACCTATCAGATTTATACTTTTGTGTTAAAAAGGTGAATTACGTCACCGAATTCGGTCCAGTAATGCTGGGATTGAGTAAAGTAAAAACCGCCCCAACGTCTGTGGTTTGAACTTATTCAGTTCCGTTACCTTTTTTTTCTGTTTATCGTTCAAATAATCATCTTGTGTAAAGAGTGACTGTTGCTCTGTGTTAATAAAAAAATACTGTTCTGCGTGGTCCTTTATGAAAACGTCGCAGTGAACATTAAAAATGTAGATTCAGTTTGTTAAGAACAATTTTAAAAGACGCTTGGATTTGTTAGTGTCATAGAAACTTGTACGTAACAAAGAGATTCCGGCGAATTTGGATTATTTACTGCCTGCAGCACCGGGTCCCTGCTGTCTTTTCGACGTTCCAGGACATCCCGGTAAACCTTCGATGGCAATTTTTAAAAATAGAAAGCCCAAAGAAACATGATGTAAGAGCTATCTATCTCAACTTATATTATTTGTTGTCGTTTAATTTGAATTTTGTGTGTATAAGGCTAAATTGTTTTGAAAGATTTATTAAAACCTTTTCGTTCAAAATCTTTATCGGCTTTTATAATACATTTTTGAAAAGTGAAATGTTTATTGCAAACGTTTTAAAAGCTATCTGCATACAGGGTGATATTCTCTAGAGTCACCCATGTACAGGGTGTTGTTCCGTAAGGAATCCATATTGGGTGTTAGTCTACGAGAAGCTGCGTGGCCTGGCCGTTGGTTTCCTATGACCTTCAGCTTCTGGCGCCCTTGATTTCAATAATCTTTTGGATTTGTCAAGAGTTTTTGTGAGTGTAAGCTTTCTTTTTCTTTTGGTTAAGGTAAGTCTAGCTTGAACCACCCCCGTCTTTGACTTGAGCTTTAGGCTTTAGGCTTCTTTTTCAGCTTTTTCCCGTTACAATCTGCAGAAAAATATTTTCAAGAGCAATCTTTAGGCCTAGTAAAGGCCAAGTCTGAATGCTTCTAGGATCGATTTAATATCACGTGCACTTTCGAGCTACTAATAAGAACTACTCTTGAAAAGCTTGACTAAATTAACAATATCGTAACTAAAGATATGCTCTTACAAATTCAAAATATAACAATTCTGACATGTGTGTTTTCCTTCTTCTTCCTGTAGCTCCCATGGACCATAAGATATTACTTTGGCGTTCACAAGCTTCAGTAGTAATGCCAGGGTTGTTAGTCCTGCGCATTGTTAATCAGATTTTATGTGAATGTTTCGTCACTTCTGTCTAAGGAGCATTTACTACAGATTGATAAATAATAAATAAGTTTTTAATTATTTATTATTTGAACAACTTTCAAATCAAAATGGTTAATTAGAAAACTTTAGATAATAAGTGACAATGGTCTGTTGGACGCTGCCAGATAAATTATTTGTTTATCCTTTAAAGTCAGACGTTTAAAGGAACTCATTTGACTTGGAACAGATGTGTCTTCGTAGTTGATCAAATTTATTTGCTTCCCAGCTGCCCTGGTAAACTTTTAGTTTTGAATGCTCTCAAAATCATCCTACTGGACGTATTTGCAGTATATTGAAAAGGAGGGGTTATTAATTTTTGAAACGTATTTTATGCCAAGTTTTTCAAGGTATTCGATCGTTGCCCGCGCATACTGACACGACGCTTTGTCCAAAACATGTAACATGACCTTGCGTAACGCTAGTTAACTAGAATCTCTATGGTCCTAGGCCGACTAAGCTCAGTAGGTTGTCTTAGGCACAATAAATTTAATAAACTGTATATTAGAACGACGACCAACTGAAACAAAAATCATAAAACAATTTGAGTGCCAGTGCCTTGACCTTAAAAGACACAAAAAGTCAAAAGAGAATTTTACAAGAGAAAAAATTTTTTAAATTAAACTGCACTAATTATAGACAATATTAAAAGTGATAATCAGAAATAATAAATTAAATATTTAAACATTAAATTCAAAAATTTTAAATGCATTTACAAAATAGTTTAAAAAGTTTTTTATAGAATATTAAGGAAATAGTTAGAGTTTTATCAACCATGGACACTCAATACCACAATCTATAATGCCCACAGAAAATTATAAAAATACAAACATTTTACGGAAACTACTCAAAATTATAATTAAACATTAATTTAAAAATCATCAATTAGAGGTAATCATGACATAATGAAATCTTTTAATAACAAAAACTTTAAACAGCAATAAACTTACCAACATCTTCCTTAACCCAGGACAGATCTATCTGACTGCAAAAGCTACAAAAAACTTAAAAAGTAAAACAAAAAACATTATAATCTCATCTACAGCAGTTCAATTACTCTAAATTTATTTTTTGATGAACTACAAAAAACGATATATTATACCAAAACACAGCAACAAAAGAATTATGCGAGTGATTGGTATCAAGAAATCCTCTTTAGTTTTGTTTGTATAGACATTGAACTCTAAATTTATTTACTGCATTTTTAATTAAATTAAGCTTTGAAGGCAATTAAACCGAATCTTCTAAATTAGTGAAACTTAGAAGTAGGTGATCTTGATGGTAGATGTCCTTAAGAATCTGGATTTAACACGTGCTATATCCTCTGGTAAACAGTTGGAGAGGAGCCAATAAATTAGATAGAGAGTCCCTAACGTAGGCATGTGAGGAAGCCTTGAGTAAAAGGTAAAGCAATGAAGCCGCCAAAAACACGAAATAAACAACCATCAGCAATCAATGAAACAAAAGAAAAAGAAACTTACCTTTAACTATAGGGTTTCGCACTAAAGGATCCGAGTCTTTACCTACTTTTGGCCCGATTGGATCACTGGTAATGCACGCAAGACCCATCCTCGATTTCAATTTCATTCCGAAGAAGATTTAAGATCTTGATTTAAAGAACAAAAAATTTCTAACAATGGCATCCAATTAAAAATCCGATTGGTAAACAAAAACCAAGAAGTTAAATCCAATACAGAATTTTCCACAATTATTATATACGTAATAAATTTATTTTTCAAGGAACCGATACAGAAATAATCTCTCCTATTTCAACAAACTTTACTAATAAACTTAACCTTCCTTAGAAACCTCTACGAACAAATTTACTAACCAAAAATCTAAGATCAAAATTTGATGGTATTTAATACCGTTTACAGGAAACAATGTAGTAAAAGCTGTTCAAATTTCAAAATCTTC
>VTPC01007137.1:0-10670 GCA_011009095.1 Ignelater luminosus
ACTTTGAAACACATGAGTCGTAAATGAATGAAACTGTTTTGTAAAGCTTTAATCCAGTTCAGATTGGAACAACCCTGTATATATTTTATGACCGGCATAAAATATTAGTTTTCCTAGAAATACTTATAGTTAAATCCTATACAGAAAAAAAATTAGCATGAAAGTAATTATCATAAAATTTAAATAATAATAAAGTAGCCCTTGACAGTGATAACAACATATATAAAAGTTCACGTAAAATCTATGTTTTGGCAAACTTCATTCTGTTTTCCTCCGAAATAAAAACAACCACTTAAAGTTGAAACACGAACTCTTGACTTGAGGTATTGTTACGACCTAGAGCACAAAGCTTATATTACCCACCGTTTCGTTTTTAGGTTGACTGACGTGTTGTTTTGGTGATAAGCACCTTATTGTACATGTTATCTTACAATAAAACGATATATACTTAAAGCAAAAAAAATATCGGCATAATGTTGCTGTAAACAAAGGAATGTTGATGCTGAAGAGAGAGAGGGGTGCAACAAGCCAATGACCATGACGTTGCAACCCCAAGGGCGTCCGACCGACCTGTCGCGACGCCAGACGTCATTCACCTGGATATGTACCCCTTCCCTTCCGTCCGACACTTACACCACATACTGTTATATGCAAATCAAATTTAGTTTATAAGGCAGTTTACACTCTAAACTGGAATTTCTCTGGGTGTGTATATTACTGCATGCATGAAAATGAAAATGTATTATTGCATTCCTTCAATTTTCATTTTCTCTGAAAAACATTAAAAAATAAATGAATTAAGCTCGATTTATTTGTATATTCTTAATCTTTATTTATTTAAATGCAGATTCCTAATTTATCTGTTAATTTGTTTTTTGATGTAATAATAAAAGCGGCTATTAAGGCAAATACAATTTTCAGTTGTTATTGAGTTTGCCCGTCACGTTTCCTATAAACGTGAAGAATGTACATAAAAAAAGAAAAACTACTGAACTAAAACTCAATATCTGCTTGTAGACATGAAATACACGTATCTTTAATTTACTTTTGTAATTTTATTTTCCAGCTAACGTATTTAAAGCATATTATTATTATAAGGGAAACTCATTCACGTAAATAAAAAATGTAGCGAATTCTATTAAAAAATGCCTTCTAAGGTATATTATTTAGATTTATAATATTACTAACAGTGATGATGATGCCCATTACACTTCTCAACCATTTCCTTTTCATAGTTATGCATGAAGCCTCCTTCTAGAAATGCAAATTTGATTTATGAAGGTCGTATTTACATAACTAAAATGCTATGAATTTCACTTACAGCTTTCTTGTGTAGCTTGTCAAATGTTATGTAATTGGCTTTTGTCCATGACACTTTTTATGTGTGGATATATGTAAATGCAGTATTCGAAATACCTTAAATAACACAAAAATAGCTTGAAATCTTGATTATGCTAAAATCAAGAGAAAAATTTATTATTTAATCAGAGAACATCAAAAAATAGGGCATTAATTAAGAAACTTTGATTATGACTTATAAGTTATAATTCTTGCAAGTGCTGTTCTGCAAAAAATCCTTTAAGTCCAATTGTATCATTAATACTCGATTACATCTTAGTTATCTTCGCCTTGGCCGAAAGTCCAATATTACGCCCGGCGGGTTGTAAAACTACCAAAAAGTTGTTATGAAAATTCGAAAATAATCAAATCTTTCTTTATGATTTCTAACCATTACTTAAGTACATACCTTATTTTCTTTAGGAATTATATTTTATCTTTTCCCTGTAAAATAAAAGCCTCTTGTTTAACGCTTTTTTTATATTGGTACATTACGACTTGGTAACATTATTTCTTTCTCGAATTCTCTAACAAAATGTTTTCTTGTATTCTGAAAAGCAATATATTCGGGCATTGAGTATTGTTAAAATTAGCTCTAATTTCGTATTTTATAAATCTAAATATTATATTTCGAAGAAATTTTGTCCTTTTATCTTTTAGTTTTATGCCCCTTTAGATCATAAAACTGCCACTTTCTCTAGCCAGGACAAGATTTATTTATATGTTTGCTCTGTTAATTGAACAGGGCAATGCTCGAATTTGTGATCGAACCACCTCACCCACCCGTTATCTTATTGGTGGTTTTGATGTGATAAATCCCGGCCAGCCAATAATCTGCTGGACCCACCCCTCTGGGGGTTGAAGAATTCTCATTTCGATTGAGAGTTCAGGAGTTCGATGAATGACCGCAAATAAGCAACACACGCGCACCCCGCGTTCATCGTGTGTGAAAGTTCGGGACTTAGAAAATTTCGCTTGATATCGGAATCTATTCCAAGTGTTTGGATAGCATCTACGTAGGTGAAAGACAGTCTGAGTGTGCACGACGCAAATTATTTCTGTCATCGTTAAATATTTATTGACAAATGTGTCACTGCCGTTAGTGTGTAGATCAAATCTCGCCTTATCGGCGGACCTACCAAACTAAATTCACACCGAACTCACAGTTGAATTACAGTACCGCCTCTCTTATTATTTCATTTTTTCCTAAGGAACAAGCATGTTATCGTGTTCCTTGTATTTATAACGTTCTGTCGAATCTCTACGAGTTTTGTAACGCTTCGCTGTCTCAAGACAGTTAAACAGTCAACATCTACCCTCAATCTAAGAATGTACGTGAACGTCGTCCGTCCCTGGAAAATTTAATGTATTACTCATAAGAGAAATTTCGTGTAAAGCAGCGCAGTGATTTGAGTGTAATTTGTGCCATAAATTTGGATCTCTATTGGATAGTTTCAGTATTACGGCAAATAATTTCACCTTTTTTAAAACTGTATCTTGTGAAGAAGCTGACGTTGGCGCGTCAAGTTCGTTAACTGCGAAAGTAGTTGTTTGCTAACGTACCTGTATGTCATCGTCTTGTCACCAGTTGCTTTGGATAAAACTAACCTAAGATAATTCACGTTACTGTAACATCGCTTCACATTGGTGAAAAACCTCGTGATATTCTTTCACAGTAGTGAAAAGTTCGACGCATAATTTCACAGTGGCGAAAAACTTTGTAATAATGTTTATTTAAGAGAAAACCGTTATTTGCCATGTTTTAACGTAACTTTTCAGTTTTGTAATGTTATTGGATCTTTATTAGTTTGATCGTATACAGATAAAACCAACAAAATTATTAATTTAATTCTTGTTTTGTTAGTTTATCCATGCAAAGCTCTGTCAATGTAAATTCTTGTTGTTTTATAACTTTGCAAAATTTTTCTTTTTTAAAGATTTATTTAAACAATTATCTGAAGCCACAGCTAAATGCAAAACACCTGGAGTGACGACCCCAGTAATATTGTCGTTGTTATTTATATTTTAGATTTTATTTCCTGTGTGCTTCCTTCACAAGCGACCGAAAAATTTGTAATATTTACGAATGTCTTATTATTCAGACTTCATGTTTTTTTCATATTGCCGGCTTTCTATGCAATGCGTCTAGCTGATGGTTTGTGCATATTAACGAATTTATCATGGCCATGTTATGTTATCAACTTACCTTTAGCATACACATAGATGGTTTAAGTGATCAGCTGTTTCGGAGTCAAGGGACGTTGACCTTCACCTACCTACATAATATCAGCTTAATCCCTCATTGGGAGTGTAAGTATCTTAAGAGAGTGCAGTACAATCTCGATTCCATCTACTTGTGTAGCATTTGAACTTGTGGTTCGACCTTGATATACTTCTCGCCTACTGACCTAGATACGGAGATCAGCTGCAGGGTCTCCCTTTCGAAATTAGGTCACCGACTTTTTACTGCGGCTGGCACCCTCTAGATTCCGAAACTCATAGATTCTCGTATCGATACTACCGTGTACCGCTGGCTTTGGGCCTTCCTCGCTCACGACTCGTCTTTGACTGTCAAAAGCTAGCATTACAGGTGGCATATCGATTTCATATATGGGCCTTTAATTCCAGTTTTGCACGTAATAAAGTCCATAGGCCTGTAAAATTCACAAAAAGCCTGTTAATGATAATAAACGACGTTTATTGAAAGGATCGAATCAGAAAGTTTACCTAATAATCTTCTAGTAACAAGGCTTTTCTGTGCACTCTTAAAAAACAAAAAGGAACGGTTTACAATCTTGGACGAATAAAGACCTTCCACTAACGTGCCGAGCCTCAACTTCGTCCACGAACGTAAACTTTTCTTTTGGCTCTTTATAAATAAATAACTATTTCAATACTTTGAAAACGAGAATGGCGATTCTTGGATTTATTTATTGAGAATTACACAGTTCTAGCGAGGGATTAGAATTTTCACCTTCTACTTAAAATGCTGTTATTTCTAATGTTGAAAGCTATAAGAACAAACTTTCATTCGGCCAGAAATGAAATCAGCGGTAATTATACTGACGATAACAAGACGATGGTGAGTTTGGTGTGTTGTCGGCGATGTAGATGGCGGTGAACGCGGAAACTGTGGTGCAGTCGAAAATAAGAGGACCGACTCTTCTTCGGCCGTAACGGTAAAAACTTCAGTTTTTTTGGGAAAGTGTGACAAATCAAAGTGTGGATGGTACTTGCTTTGAGTTGAGTCGTGGTGTAGCCCGAATGTAAAGTGTTGTGTTGGCTATTGAGATGTCCGAGTTGGTTGCGAGTGCTATGCAAATGGTAATTCCTCGTTGTTAGCTTGGAGAAAACGCAGGTAATGTACTGGCGATGTTGTTGTTTGTGTCATGTGTGGGGTTAGAGCTTTCATGGAAGAATATAGTTTGCCACTAAAAAAAACACAGTAAAACCTTAATGAAAATAGTCACGAGAATCATGAACTACGACATGGTGGATGAATAAGACCCTCGGATGTCGGTTTTCTGTTTACAAGAGGGGTATCAAATTAGTTGTCCACCAATTTTGGTATGAGGTTGTGAGCACGCCTCATGAGGGCGGAGGGCGGGTGTTCAGTTTTTTATGGAGAAATGGCGTATTTCAAGGATATGCTCTTTGTTTTCTTTTTACCATCCTGTTTCCGTAACGACCTCTCACGAAATCAAGGTACATCCAAGAGAATCTACCCTTTCCTTGTCTCTGACAATCGCATATGGCAACACGGTGGCAAAGATTGTGGTCGGTAATTGGGTCTAATAAAGGTTTTGTAGATGTGTCACAAGTCTATGGACAGCAGCTTGAATTGCCGCTGCTGAGTCTTGAGAACAAGCCATTGAGCTGCTGAACGTCGCTCTATTTCAGCGTGGGTATGGAAGATGGAATAGTGATTGAGGCTGTCAAAATGGGAGGAGAGCTTCTTCTTGAGAAAATCCAAAAGCAATTTAACTTATGTCTGTTTGACAGCGTAATCCTAAGCGAATCGAACAACGTATTAATGGTACTAATTTATAAAAAAAGGGGGCTCTACAGATGTCCAGAATTACAGACCCATAAGCCACTCTCTCATCTGTATAAGCTTCTTACAAAAATAATCATTCTTAGATTGGAGAATAAACTGAACTTCTATCAACCAATAGAACAGGCTGGCTTTTGTTCAGGTTTCGGTACAAACGACCCCCTGTTATCGCTAAAAGCTCTGATAGAAAAAACAATGGAATACCACCGACCATTGGTGTTTGTATTCGTAGACTTTCAGAAGGCCTTTGACACTGTGGAATGTGACGGAATAGTCAAGGCTCTAACGCAATGTCGAGTAGATTATAGATACATACATCCGCTTAATTTATAACATCTATAAAAACTGCAAGTGTGTAATTCTATCAAGAAACAAATAAGTTCCCATTAGAAAGAGGTGTCAGACAAGGAGATACACTGCCACCCAAGCTTTTTATAACAGTACATAAAAAAATGCTTAACAACTTTCGGTTCACCGACGATATTGTTCTTATTGCCGACGAAATGATGCTCAATGAACTAGCATAAACAACTGAAGAAATAGAGCTACAAATAAATAAAAGTAAAACAAATTTTATGACAAACTGGGTCATTGAAGGAACAATGAAACTAGAAAACAACAGCATACAACAAGTTAAACAGTATAGATACCTACGTCATGACATAACAATCAGTAGGGATAACCAGACACAAGAGATACAAAAAAGGATTGGTCTGGGCTGGGCAGCCTACGGCAAACTGAAGGATGTGTTCAACAGCGAAATTCCTACGAGCCTTAAGAGAAAAATGTACAATCAGTGTATACTCCCAGTTATAACGTACGGGTCAGGAACGCTAACACTCACTAAAACAAATGCAAAAAAACTAAGAATATCACAGAGGAAGATGGAGAGATCACTACTAGAAATTAAACTCACGGACCATTAAGAAATATAGAAATACGTAGAAGAACAGGGATAGAAGATATGATAGAAAAAATAACAAAACTAAAATGGAGATTTGCAGGCCGTGTAGCACGACTCAGCGATGACAGATGGACCAAAAGATGCTGGAATGGAGACTCCGCGAAGACAAGAAACGCCATAAGGAAAGTTACATATAATTTAATACAACTGGCACAGGACAGAAATTCTTGGAGAAGTATAGAGGAGGTTTATATCCAACAGTGGACCCAAGAAGAAGCTGGATGAAGAAGATGAAGAAGAAGAAGAAGAAAGCATGTGGGTGATGTTGCTGATGATTGATGCAATGATTGTAAATAAATAAATCATACAGCTGGAAACATTGGCGAGGTCATCGTTTTAGAAATCATCTCTATACTCATGGAAGACGGATATCAAGCAGAATGTCCTCCGACTCTGGTGAGTGAATATGACCCAGGCTTGCTTAAATTTCTTCTAGATAATGAAAGTCAAAGAACCTTGAGGACGGACGCACTTATTGTTTGTTCTATCGCCTGACTCACGTTTCGATTCTTAATAATTCTAGATAAAACCTTCTCCAAAGCAGTACACTTCTTCTGAAAGGTAGAAACGGTCCAAAAGGAGCATCCACTAGCAGATTAACCTTTTTTTCTGTTGGACTGAAAATGGTAAATTGGTAATCGATTAAAAGTAGAATCAAGGTATGAACGTGCGCAGTCTGTTGAACCAGCCAGATTCATGCAGTGTTTCAATTTGTTGTTCCACCTCAACATGACAGTATGAGAACAAAAACGATGTCAAAACAGGTGATCGAAGTCCGAGATGTGCGCGGAAAATATACAGCCAGACATCTATTAAATCAAGTTTAACCACTAAGGTCTGATTACAGTGACGAAATAGCATGAATTGTTATTTTAGGGATTGAATCTGATTTTCCAAACCACCACTCGTCTTAGTTTTTATTCTCCAGTTTCAAGCCTATTTAGGAACTTAGATTTCTCTTCAGCCTAGTAATGAACAATATGTTGGGTCGGTCGGTTTTTGATTTGCAAGGCAGAAATGCTCTGTCGAACTGAAATTTTCAACCTTGCATGTGATTGATGATCCTGTACTACTTTTCCGGATGATAGCACGATGCCTACAGATACGCATAAGAACATCAAAGCTCCCAAGGGGTACTGGCAGAATCTACATATTTTTATGGGATCTCAGAACTGGGGTTGTTGGGATAGTTTCGTTGTTATTAGAAATGGATAAAAAGAGTTTTAAGATCGTCTAGATGGTTAAGTTAATAATTTGTTTGCCCCTGCCTGCAGATGGCTTTTTTTCAATCAGACTGTGAGAAGCTATGGCCAAATATGTTTGTGATTGAATAGTTGAAGGTTTTATTGAACCAACGAACTAAATAATTTAGGCAGCGTTTGTAGTGCATATCTACAGCAACTGGTGGTCTGACAGGAAGTTTTTGAGAGATTTTCTGAGTTTGTTAATTCTCATTATCTTAAAAATGTTCCCGGTGGCATTTCTGAGCATGATAAGTCTGAATGAAGTTTGTTTTGGTATCCTAATGATGGAAATCTGCTTTTATAGCTGTTTTTTTCTCTGCGTTACATTTTAAATTCAAAGCTTGGCAGTCTCTGATAGCAAATTGGTAAACGACAGAAGCTCTTTGCTAGATATTTGTATTTATAGGTTTCATAATGTTCTAATACCTTAGAAAAATTACTCATGTCCAGGTTTCAGTCAAAGTCTGTCTAAAAACAAAAAGGGGGGCGCCTACTTGATGGAACCCCTAAAATTGTATCTTCCTTGAAGTTTTTCTAAATAAAATTTTTTTGAGTTACGAAGTATGTAAACAAGCTCAGTTTTTACAGACTTTGACTTCTATAGTTTATATTTTATATAAACACTAGACCATTTCAAGTAAGTCCAACAGTAGCACTGATTAGTGATTACATTTGTAAATTATAATTACACTTTTTTGGTCTGTCAAGGGTCTGAAAAACGGAAACTTCTTATTATTTGAAATGCAAATGGCACAGCTTTTCTCAATTACAATTTTAGTCGTTTATTGATTTATTAATTATTACCTGCGAACCTAAATTTAGAATTGCAGTTAAATCCATGAATATCATAAAAGAAAGAATTTATTCTGAAAGAAAACAACCTGAAAATTTACTAATTATTAATGAAGTTCGAGAAAGTAAATAACTTTTTTTTATAAAAAAATCACAAACTTTTAATGAATATCGACGTTCTCTATATTCTTTTATAAATCTATTTGTTGCTATAAAAAAGGTACATTTATTTGATGTATATTTATTGCAGCTTTGAATACAATTGCAATTTCTACTTTGATCCTACTCTCATCTTTTAAAAGTGCCTGAGCCCAGCAATAATGGCTGCCTCAATTTCCATAGAAATGGCATGCCTTCAAAGTTTTTGCTTCTCACAAAATAGCTGCTTGAACAGGTTTTCAAATTAACAAGTCTGTAAATATATGTTTCTTATTTTCTCTCTTTTTCTTTAAAGAAGTTTAAATTTGAAAGGAATTTAATAACGCATCGAATGTGTTCTGTTGTGTTGTGTGTAAACATGATGATGTTTGTATAATAAATATTTCCCTTTAAGCTCTGATGCCAATTGAAATCACATAATCGTATGAAATTGAAAATGGTAGGTTTCAGGCTAGAAGCAAGAAGGAGGCGGTTTGTGCATTTGCATACGCAATGATGGATGTAGTACGGTATGAGTACAGTAGGTATGTGCAAATTGCATAATTGTGTTCCTATGCATGGCATTAATTTCCAAGCTCACGTGTGTGCGTAGTTTGTCTGTTTCTCACCAATTTTGTTTTTCTTTTTGAAAGCTGAATCTTACAAGAATGTACTAATAAGGTAATTCAAATACATACGTGTATTTAAAGGAGTTTTCTGCTCTTAATGCACTTATATTAATGTGGATCTTTCTTGCTGTTTTACACGTAATTTTCCCTATTCGATCATAATTTACTTTTCAGGTTTGCCAAACACATTTTAATTTAGTCTAGGCTTTTAGCTGTTGCGCTAAAACATTCATTGTCTTTTCAACCCTTTAAAAAGAGGAGACTATGCCTTGTTAAAGGACGGTATTGGATGGTATAATGTCACGCTTCCCATGTAAATGTGTGATGGAAAATCACTAGAATCGAAGTGGTTGTTACATCACAAGAATATACTGTACTGGTTGATATAATATAAGAAAAGATATTTTGTTTAAAAATAGTTTGCAAGTGTGTACGTATAATATAATTTCAAACCACTTTTATATTCGTATGAATGAAAATTTCATAAGTTACATGCTGTCTTTAAAAAAGGCAGTTAAGGTACATCAAATTTAATGTTTTTGCCTTTACGGCAGAGTAAACTCGAGATTGAATTTGGATTATTTGTATTTATTGGCGTTAACCTAGAAATTCTGAAAGATTGTCAAATATAAGAAAATTCACATATACGTCAAATCTGTTGCGACTAAACTCAGTGGTTGTAAGCTGGTAGATAGAAATTCATAGTACCTACTAGTTTTTCTCAGCCTTTTTCTGAAAACAAATAAGCTAATAATATATATGCAAAATGGCGAACAAGAAGATAAAAGAAAAATATCAACAAGAAATAGTCAATAAACTAGCCCTTCTAGAAATAGAAAAGACAACATGGACCTTGGAAGAGAGATGGACAAAATTAACGCAAACATCGTGGGAAAAAGCGGAAAAAATATGTGGAAGAAGAATTCACAAAAAACAATTTAAAAGAACACAATGATGGAACACTGAAATCAAACAGCTTGTAAAGCAAAAGAAAATGGCACGGAAAACATTTATTTAGACAATGACACACAGAGATAGAGAAGAATACAACACTAAGAGACGAGAAATAAAACAAGCAGTTAAGAAAGCAAAGAGAGAGCTGGATTTAAAGAAGAATCAAATGAGTGGACAATAGAAAATTCTGGACAAAAATAAAACAACCAAAAGGGAATAAGAAAAAAGAAATTAGAGCAATAAAAGATAAAGCGGAAAAAATATGTGGAAGAAGAATTCACAAAAAACAATTTAAAAGAACACAATGATGGAACACTGAAATCAAACAGCTTGTAAAGCAAAAGAAAATGGCACGGAAAACATTTATTTAGACAATGACACACAGAGATAGAGAAGAATACAACACTAAGAGACGAGAAATAAAACAAGCAGTTAAGAAAGCAAAGAGAGAGCTGGATTTAAAGAAGAATCAAATGAGTGGACAATAGAAAATTCTGGACAAAAATAAAACAACCAAAAGGGAATAAGAAAAAAGAAATTAGAGCAATAAAAGATAA